>SNQJ01S0113644.1:28379-46525 GCA_010110895.2 Picea sitchensis
ATACATGAATGAATGAGAAGAGGCCCTTGCCTTTCCTTTATACTTTTTGTCTCACCTTGTCTCTTCAAAGTGACTTTCATTTTATTAATATTTAATTAATTAATTAAATCACTTTAATTAATTAATTAACCTTTTTACCTTTGAAAATCTCCTTATCTCTCCTTGTGGCTTCCCTGGCCACTAAAAGTCACTTATATCCATCCCACCCTGTAGTTTTTCTCCTCCCGATTCCAATGAGCTATTACACTGAGAGGTTCCTCCAAGTAATGTGGCCAAAATGACCTCTTCAGTGAATTCCATTGACTTATAACTCAAAGTAGTCAAAATCATGGAAATCGTCGGAATGAAACGAAACCAAAGCCAACCTGTGCGGAATGGATCATAATGATGGAATATGATCATCAATGCAAGCTGGACCCCACAATGCCTCTCAAATACACCTGTACTCGCTCTAGCACCCATCTGGCTACTCCAGTCATCATAAATCCCTGCCCTATGATGATGTCCCAAAGTGGGTCTGACATTTATGATTTGATTCATTTGTATTCTAATTATGGGAATTCCTACCTTAATGATGATGTATTATTGTACTGTAGTTCCTTGTTTGTTGGCAGGTTTCCAACCGACGTGTTCCTTTTTCCCTACACACACTCGACAAAGTATTTTAGATATCACTCTGTTCTAACTTCATACTTTGGGGGGCTCTCTATTGCACATTATTTTCTTCACCCTTATGACCGTTAATGATGTAAACCTATCCTTTTTCTTTAGAAGGATCAGTGGCCTGAATTCCTGAAGAAAGAAGGGAGAAGAACTTTGCCTAAGAGAAGAAATTGTATATTCCTTTGTAAAAACCCTATTAAGGAAGATCGTTGTAGGATGCACTATACACAGGGTGCAACGATGCCTGATCACTGGACGGTTTACTAAACCTATACTGCAACGTCTCCGCAAGCTTCCCTATGGCTAGGGTGCAACGATTTTTGTATGTGGGAAAAATGAGCATCTTCTCGATGCTTCTAGAAGGAGAAGCTTCTATGGCGAGGTGGCCTCCAAATATTTTGGATCTTACTCTCTTTCATGATTTAGTGGGATCATCCTAACCTCCTCAACTTATCTTATTTAGCTTATAAAAGGAGAGGATATCTCATGGAGAAAGTTATCTTGATTGAGTTTGAGTGGTTTTGTACCTTGGATTCTTTGGAGATTGTATATTGGCTTTGGGTTTTTCTTTGTCAAGATAGATTGTGAGTAGCTATCAGATCTACAGTATCAGAATCCATGGATTAGAAGTGTGTGGGAAGCAAGGAACTGTTGGAAGGAACCTAACAACATCAAGGCATCTGTTTGTATCTTTCTTCGACATTCTTTAATACATATATACTTTTATTTTCTATATGTTCATATTGTATGATTCCTTGATCACGTACATAGTTTCATATCAAATAGACTCTGTTGTTCTTATCTTCGTTGGATTGCGTTTCTTTGTAGATGATCTCCATAAGCCTCGTGACAGAGCTTGGATTACATTGGCGAAGTCATATGTTCGATATTTAAAAGGTATGTTCGAGATCCATTTCTCAATTGATAATTGAATCTAAGGAAAGAGTAGTATATTGTCTTGTTTTGTTCTAGTTTCGTAGTGAAGCTAGGGGGATTGATTTTCATCTACACTTTACAATTAGCCCGATAACAATTGTATGTAGAGATATGGAAACAATTTAATGTGGATTAGGGTGCACATGTTCTTAACATATTTATAGCATATTATTCCCCCTTTTTTCACATTAATTATTAGAGTTGCAAGATGTATATTTCAAGTAAGAATGAAATAAGATGTGGTTGTTGATTTGAAAACATTTAATAGTGATATATAGAGCCCATTTCATGGTAGTAGTTTCACTCTTTGACAATGAAATGATGTTGATTTCAAGGGAATCTGATAGAAATTATGATAATGAGAGGGCATTTCTCCAAGGGATTTCTTTTTCCCTATTTCATGTGTAGGATGGTAGCATTTGTTTATGAACAATTACACCTATTATGATATCTATCATGGTCATTGATTTGACAACAATAGTGCATTGTTTTCAAGGAGAGAATTCCAACTTCCTAATCAATATATTAAAGGCTACATGAATTATTGGTGAGTAGTACATTTTGAAGATTTGTGGTGAAACCCTATTCCTTTTAAATTTGAATGACAAATGACTTAAATTTGTGGTGAGAACAAGAAATGGTATTAAAGAAAAACAAAGTCTAATGTCTCACCTAAAAACTCCACTATGAGGGATATAGAAACATGGATCAATGATAAATCCATGGAAGCCATGGTTGCAACAAATATATTTAATGAAGGAAATCATGTAGTATTTGTTTGACACACTCGAAAAGATCAAAGGAGGGAAACGATGTGAGGATTTGAAGCATAACTCATTGAATCTCTGCAATATGATTTTCAAACTTGAAGAGCATATTCAACATATTGTCTATGAATATTTGAATGAACCTAACAATCAATACCATTCTTTCTGATGAAATCCATTCAAGAAGAGCATCCCCTAGCTACAAGAGGGAGGGCATCCTAATTCAATAATAATTTCTCAATCCAATCCCATTGTAGTCTCTACTCTTGAGATTGATTATTTCCTAGAGCTGGGATGTTAAATTGACACTATTAAACATTATAATATGGAGGATCTATCTTAGAACTAGACATAAAAGATCAGTCTTGGTCTTGATATTTTGTCTTTGACCCATAATCATCTAGGTCATTATTTACAAATGTCCATAGGTTTTCCACATCTAATTGTTTTCCCTATCTATGAAGGTATACATACCCTACCCCCCTCTGTATTTGAATCTATGACCTCCAAGGAGTATACACATGTTCTTAACCATTAGGCCCACTGCATAATATTTATTAATTATTATAATATATTTATTATTTTATGAGTATGTATACCTTCGTAGAATTTAGCAGTGAAATCACTGCACAAAGGTGGTTCCATGTCCCATAAACAAGGGGGTATCTCAGAGAATTTAGCAGTGAAATCACTGCACAAAGGTGGTTCCATGTCCCATAAACAAGGGGGTATCATACACCACCTACTCGACATAGTTGTGTGTGTGTATATATATATATATATATATATATATATATATTATATAATAGTTTATTAAATATTTAATATTTTGTAGTTTATATATTAGATAAATTACATTATAATATATATACAACAAAAACAATGAATTCACATAACCTCACATGCCATAACCTCACCTCACCACGCGTGACATTCCCGACAAAATAAATAACCTCATGACCTCCCAACTGAGTGTTTTCTCGACTGCACAACCTCACCTCCCGAGTGAGAGTGACCTCGAGTGCATTGAGAGTGATGTCCCTAGCTCATTAATGAAGCTCCTAAAAGATGCACTAGTGACATAGTAGGCCCTTACTAGCATGAAAGACTAGTCCCTTGTTCGAGTGAAATAGTTCCCTCAACCACATAACCTCACCTGGTCACTGCATTGTCAACTGAGAGTGATATACCTATCTCATCAATCGAGCTCCTGAGATACAGTGACATCACTAGCAAAAAATTAGGCCCTTGCAAGAGCGACAGTAGGCCCTTGCTGGAGTGACAAAGGAGACCCCACCTTGACCAACAATGATCCCAAAATCCTTAGTTATTAATATCCTTTAATACCCCACATTCTTGAGATTATCTTTGAATTTAGGAAAGGGTCCTTTATCCTTTATAAATATAAAACCTCTTTTGAAACCCATAAATTCTTGCTATAAATTCATGGATACCTCTTGGTGCGTTTCGAAAACCCCTTTGGAAACCCATAAATTATTTCCCTAAATTCATGGATACCTATCGGTCATGGAACTAACTATAGTAATTAACAATTGCAAATTAGTTTTAGATTGATCCATTCTATACTTTCAAAACCAAAGCGAGCGTTGCAACTTCCATTTGTTTAATGGATTAATGTTTTTAAGTTTAGTGGATTAATGTATTCTAGTTTATCGTGTTCAAAATATTTATGTGTATTCTATCATGTGTATGACTCTTGATTTATGTGTTTTTATTTATGTATATTTAACTAAGAATCGATGGAAGAACTTACTTAGATAATGAAGTTTCCTTTAAAATCCAACAAACACATGGAATTCATACAATCTGGGTTGAATTAATGTTATCATTATCACTCCAGTATTTGGATTTGATATCAATATTTTTCAGGAACCTTGATATGAGAGTTGAGTTTCAACTTTGAGTGATTTCTCCCCTATTTTTTATCCATATTTCCCTTTCCTAGGAGAGAATAGGGAGCAAACGATTCAATTGAATAATTAATTTATTTTATGGTAGAAGCATGAAATACTTATACTATAATATGAAAATCAAAATGTGTAAATAATCTAATAGAAATGATTAAAATCAAATAACAATATAAATAAAATGAAAATGTCAATAGTCGATGACAAAACAATTTAAAGGGAACCTTTGAATGTTAGTTTCCAAATTTTGTAAGAGAAACCTAGAGTATTTCAATGTAATATGTGAATAAAGTTAAACAATGATAAGCATTAGAACCCTTCCTCATTATGCTTACATGCATTTATATATTTCCTTGAAAGACAATTAGGTGCCTAGTACCCTACGTTTCAATTACAAATCAAATACAAAACTGAAGGTGGAAGATCGTGGCTGAGAATGTATATGCTCTTCCATCTCTAAACTCCAAATTGAAGCACCATGGCCAAATTGACACTAGAATTCTCAAGGAAGGTTTACACTAGTTTCTAAATTGCATAATGAACCTCTAGAATGAAAAATACAATGAATTGTGAACCAATTCCCACTTGGTTAGGATAAGAAACAAAATCCATTATCATAGCTTCATCCCACAACTCCATGGAGTTCTCTGCCATAAAAAATGTTGAATTTGAATCACAAGAGATATCCCACCTTTCTTCATCGTTACAATAAATGATACCATGTTACCCTTCCCTTCCTCCATCATTTTATGCGAGCATATTGTGGGGCTTAATGCATATTCCCTACGCATGGTCATGAACCACCATGTGGATTTATGATCTCATTGACATTAATTCACCATGTGACAATTCACCCATTATATTATTCATTAATTAAATGATTATGGGATTGGAGTTAAAATAATTCCCCTTTTTTTCTAAGTTTTCCAACTTCCAAACAAGCAACAAAATTGTCCAATCTATCCACTTGTTAGTTTAATGCTCTTAGCACATGATAATATTCAACTAATGAAAATCATCTTATTTCTTGGTGGATTCTGGATATTATCTTTCTAGGTTACAATCGGGTAGGGTGGTTTTATTTCTCATATACCTTATTATTAGTTATGAGTCTCTAATGACTAGATCAATTTTCTTATGGTGGTTTGAGACTAGGATATTCGGTCCTTGAAAAAGAACCAAGACATCAGCTTCGTTATTTGTTTTTTTTCCAAGCCCCCACATTTGGGCATTCTATGATTTCCACGTCCATGATTCACATGGATGGAAGATACCTAGAATAAACCTAAATTCTATCTAGAATAAACCTAAATTCCAGCTGGAATAAACACCACTTGACCAGATTTTACATATGCAGTATAGATGGATGAATAGTAAATATCTTCATGGCTAATTTCAAGAATGAAATGTAGAACCAAAGGTGCAGAAACATGCTGCCAAAATATGTTGTAATGAAGCTTAATTTTCATATTTATACATCAAAATTAAGTCTAGCCTTTCTTGATATGCAATTTAAACTACAACTTGACTTTTAGGGACTTATCTAGAGTAATGTTGTCTTCGGTAATTTCAAGATGAAGGGAACAAAAATAAAATGAGTTTTAGTGTGGTTGTAAGGTGGTACCAATGCTTTATATATTCATTTGGGCATATGGGTTTGTTACAAAAACAAAATCCTCACTCCATGTTGCTTTCATGGATGGCCTTCCATTTCCCTTTGCAAACTTGAAGTCCCTCTTTTTGTTCACTCCAGAGCAAAAAATTCACAGTTTTTTTACATATATGTGCCCTATCAGTTATAAAACAAGTGTATGTGCAGGTTTCTCCACTACAACCTGCGTACATTGGGTTTGGTGCTCAAAAATTAAAAATTATGTCAGGTTTTCATGCCATGTCATGAGCTCCATGATCCTTAACCTTCCATATATTGTAAATGCTATGACTCAGCCCTTCAATTCCATTTAGAGGATATAAATTGAGCCATATCCAAGCCTTAAGGGAATTCAACTTTGAGAGAAAAGATACTCTGGAGAAATTTCACTTCATATTGAGTCTGCATCCCTCTTTCCTTGAAAGTCTAAAATTCTTATGTTCAACCCCCAATCTCTTCCTACATTGTTACATAGAACCTCATTGACTCCTATATATGAGCTTGTCTTTGCATGGGATTGAAGTGGTGGAGGCCTAGCTAGAGGGACTTATTTTCTCAGTTCTGATATGTGTCATTACAAAATTTTGTCACCTATGTACTTATGTTGATTATTTTAATAGAAATACTCTTTTTATCATCCAATTGATCTCTTGCAAATATTGAATTACTTTCCATGGGCATATTTTTCATGTATGTTAATGGATTATGCTAATTTATATGTTGACATCATATATTATCACCATATGTTTTCATATCTTTGTTGTTGAGGATAAGTTGCAGGTATAAAGCTTTGGGTCATGTGCTCAACAGTGGTCTTCTTCGAATGTCCATACAAGATAGGATTTTAGCCTTGTCTTGTTAGAATTTAATTTATATATCATACTTGAGATTAGAGTTGATTTATGGGTTTTGTTCCATCTGTTGTGGTTTACCCCTAGCCAAAGAGATATTTTCCTCGTAATAGAATTGGCGACTCTACTGGGGAGATCTCCTATTTTGGGGTGTTGAGTGTTTTTCTCCTTGCTTTTCTCTTTGTTTGTCTGAGTTTCCTTGTCACATGTTTCTTGATAGCATGTATTTTTCCTTGCATATGAGTTTCTTGGCTTAACCCTTTCCTTGGTTGTGTTTTTCTTGTTATACACAGTTTTCCCCTTGACAAACACATACACACACGAGCTATTTTCCTTTAGGGAGAGTATATACGCGCTTGTTTCTCAAATAGTCACATACATTATCTCTTAAGTCTTGTTGGCTGAGTTTGGTGTTGGATGGGTGATTTGATTTTGTTGTTGAGTTTTCTTAGGCCCCTATTCTGATTGTTAAGTGCCTACATAGTGATAGGAAGCCATGTTATTGTTGAATTTTTGGGAAAACTTCTTTCTTGTCATTTTTTTCATTGGTTGTCCTTACATATTGGTCTAAGTAGTTGTTTCTTGGTATACTGCTTGGCTTGTCTCTTTTTTCTTGTAGTAGGGCCTTCTTGTGAGGTTGTTATTTAGTCCTTGCATTTTCTTTTATTTATATCGAAAATACACAAATATTTTCTTACTTGCATTGTACTTATGGAATTTTCAATTTTGATTACATTGCATTTATTTTGATGCATTTGGAAATATTGCACTTCATTGAAATTGTAGATATTGCATTGGAAAAATTGCATTTAGAGGCATACCATCTCTTTGAAATTCAAGACTAGTACTTAGCAATGTCTTTATATGTTGAGTTGAATACCATCATTTTCACGATCACACCTCTTGATTAAGAATAATATTTCTTAATAGCATCGAAGGATTCCTCGCATATGGGTTCTCACAAGGCTTGAGGGAGGATACTTTAATGAAGAAATGAAGATGAATAAGGCTGCAAATTGCAAGCCTTGTTAATATTATCCTTCTTGTCCTAAATGTCATGAAAATATATCAAATAAACTTACTATTATTGAGAACCTCAAATATTATGAAGTCTATATTTATCAAGAAATTATCATAGGTGTGTACAACCAAATATAGAGGGATGCATCAACGTAAACCATTCCAATTATAAATACCAGCAAATAGAAATATTGTTACCAATATTTTGTGTCTCACAATCATCAATGATGAAGAAATAACTAGCATGAACAACACCAAAATGTAGAAAGCATCCTCATCCTAAAGGGTTCATTATCAAACCAACAAATACCTTCAAAGAAAGATCCAATACAAATGCACCAAGAGATCAAATACTCAATCCTTCAACAATCATTACAAATGGAGGATCCATGCTTTTATAATGTTTTTGGATCAAGCCTCCAATCGATAAGTTAATAATATTTAAGAATAAACCCTAGATGTGACCTAGGAATGCATAAAAAAAGGATATCCCTCAACTGAATTGAGTAGATATGGTCAACAATTCATAAAATAGAAATAATGATGCCACATGCAAACATTCCAAAAATATTATCTCAAACATGCAGGATGCATCCTCAATGTGGGCATGAAGACCAAATAATGGCTGCAACAACCTCCTCAAATCTCTCTAAACCAAATTAATCCACTCAAATGCCTCAAACCATGTGCAAAATAACCAATTTAAGCCTAAGGTTGGCCCCATCCTCTAGTATTAAAATAACGAAAGAAATGTCTGGGGTTATTTAATGTGTGCCCAAATGTGAGATCTTGACCAAATATCCATATCCATACCATAAATCAACCATTTAGGTGTGAACAAGACCAAAATGAGCTAGGGAACTCAAGTAATATGCCTCCTTCTATCCAAATGAATGTCAAATCAATGTTATATTAGTGTAATCCACCTCCAAATGTGTGCCAAAGCCAATATCTCCACCTAGAATGATAAAATATGATATCCAACTAAAAACTATGCATGAAATATAACCAAGGATGATAAATAACTAAAACTAAATTGCCTCCACCATATGAAAACATGTGAAGACAACTCTAACCATATTGGAACCATGTAACAATGAGGAACAATATTAGACAATCCATCAACATATGAAACAAACCATACAAATGTGCCATGCTCAAACCACATCATACCAATATGTCAAAGGGATCATCTACTATGCAATATGTACATCCTTGAGATGTAAACCAAGCCTCACTATCAATTTATCACCAAAACACTGAGATACATCATAATACCTTTGGTGATAAAAATCCATGAATCAATACAAAGGTGTACACAAATACACTTTGCACTAATTATTTTCCTCTAGGAATCAAAACACCCACCATTGAGTAGTGGTTAATAATACAATTACCATAAGGATAATGCTTGGGAAATTGTGTTCATCAACAAAAATAAATCTTGGTTGTATCTAAAACTTGAAGTACCTGTGGAATCAAGATAGGTCTAGTAAATACAACTAGAACATGCTAACTGATCCTCATACAACATGAGGGGTAAAAACACCTATTGATCAACGTCTTGCATTTATTGTGAGGTTTTTCCATGGTCAATATTGGCACAATAAATGACCAATGTGAGAGATAGGGTTAAAACCAAAAGTTAGTTTTGGCTAAGAATATTATTCATTCTATTAATTTCTCCAAGTTGTAGGACTAGTATGGATTTCTAAACTGGGTACCTATAATTTTATGTACATGGTATATTTTTAATCTATTACAAATGTCCTTTCATATGGATGGTAGCATCATGATGACACTTATGAAGGAATCATAAAGAGCACAGGTTATGGAAACTTATGTACATTTTGTAGACATGAGGGGACATTCTTGGGATTAGTGAAGTAGAAGAGGAAGCAATGACTTCCTAGAATGGGTAGCATGGGAGGATATAGGATGGAGAATTCAATGGGAACTTATTTTTGTATATAGTTTGAAAATTTGATCTAATGAGAAGGAAAGGGACCATTAGCATCAATGAAGATAATGGATGACTCTTGAGTAGGTTGGTCTTGGTAAACACCTACCAAATGTACTGGGTTGAGTGGTATAAAGAACAATGAGGTTAGGTGAAGAATAAGATATATAAAATACACTTTTGGGGTGATATATAATCACATATCCAATCAAATATGAAGATGTGAAAATCATACTATTGATGTGGGAAAATGACCTTCATTGACCATATAGGATTACCCAACAAAAGGGCTCAATTATACATTTATCCATTTAAATTTAAATCCCTTTGTTTATGGTTGAGTGTTAGTATGAAAGTTAAGATGTATTTTAATGATATTTATCTAATATGATCTAAATTGATGAATGTAAATGTCGAAATATAAATGAGGATGGGGTGAATGTAGGGAATAAAATGTAGGTAAATGCAATAAGAAAAATGTAGCTAACTAAATCTTATATAAAAGATAACAAAATGAGATCTAACAATGCAAGCACAATAGTGAGAATCACCCCATTGTTTTATAAAACAAAATGAACTTGAATTATACCCTATCAACTCCCTACCAAAGTGAAATGGCTTGACTATTGAGAACACTTTCTTGTCACAAAACTAGTTAGTGACCAAACTGAAAAGAAATAATATGAGACATATGACAAGAAAAATAATAGTCCACCAACTAAAACATATGGATAATCAAATATCCTAATAAAGAAAGAAAAGTCTCAAGGCGCCAAGAAGCTCAATATTATGTCTTTGGAATTACCAAGAATAAGTTAAGTGAGAGTAAGCATTATAATGTGAAAAGAGCCCTTTATTCAAATGCTCATAGACATAATAACCAAAAGAAGAGTCCTAAAGAAAAACCACTAGCTAATGATAGTCCATTTATGAACATATTAAATATATCTTACAATGTCCAAAATATAACCCTTTACTTGAAGGAAATGGTTCTATTTGTGAACTTAGTTTGGGGTTCTTGGATTTCCAACTTCCAAACTCTTTGACTACCCTAGAATTTTTATCTCCCACAAACTTTCCAAATTCTAGACTTGGACACAAAATTACCAATTCACTAATAATGAAATTCATCCAACTTGATGTATACTTACTGAGTTGGGTGAAACTTTTTGTAATTAACGTTTCATGTGGAAAAGATAAATTTCCCACTTGTGGTTTATGTTTACTAGCCTAAGGTCAATATTGACATTTTTATGTGAAACATATAAAGTACATTCTTAAACATTTCCACATTCTCAGTGGGAAATATTACATGATCATTAAGGAATATTTTGTCAATGTCTTGTATTTCATTGGCAGTGAGCTTATTTGGTTCAATCCTTTGGACAACCCTTAATCAAAATTAATTAAATAAAATGTTCACTTATTTTGGATAATGATGTGGGAAAATTAGTAAATTTATCATGACTTTCATATTAAAAAATGCATCTAAAATATCTTTCATAATGATGGCCACTTCAACCTATGCACCTTGAGAACTTGATTATTGAAAACCCATATTCATAGGAAGTTTGGTTACCTTGAATTAGTTGAGAGAATGTATATGAGTGGAAACTAATGAATGTGTCAAAATATAAAAAAAAAAAACATTTTAGATATCTCATTATATTCTTACAATCCTGGATAACTATATATCTGATTTGATCGAAAGAAGGTACAAACAAATAAGTACCTTTCAGATATTTCTTCCTCGAGTGACATAAGCTCAAGAAAAATAGAGGGAAATGTGACTGCATCTAGTATATTTGATATGCAAACAATGACCAGAGGTGAAAATGTCATAAGAAAATTCCGTAGAAGCATGTAATTTTTCTTGCTGAAGGAGGATCATTCTCTTATGATGATGAGATAATAGGAGACATAGAGGTTCCACTCAGGTATAAGCATCTAGTGAAACAATGGGTACCTAAGGAACTGTCTCCATTGGACACTAACTTCATTGTCAACAATATGATGTATCACATTACACCATCCTCCCTGCATGGCTTGGGGTTATTTTCCATGGATGGAATAAATGTAAAATACAATAAAGTAACTAAATTGATGGACTATGTCGGACCATATAATGATTATAGTGATTGGATTAGGTTGGTCTGGTACATGTGAAGTATGTAGACATATGCACTCGCCGCAAATTATATACAACTAATAAACATTGATAAAAATAACGGAGAGACTATGTATATTGATGGAAGCCCTAAATATTCTGACAATATCATAGGTTTATAAACATCACATGGCCTAGGAAAAAAAACAAGCAACCAAATTGCATATATGAGGGACGCAAAGGGAATCAGATAGTCGTGTGCACAATAAAAAGGATAGCTCACGGGGAAGAGTTATTAGTGGATTACCATTTGAATCTAATAGATACATCAGCTAATAGTGTGAGGGTACTTATGCAACACCTCTTTAAGTAACCTCTACATTGCATTATATATTTTTATCTTTAGCATGTAAATGATTAACAATTTCGATTTACATTTAATGTGAATTTTATTATTTGTTTATATAATTTTATTTGTGTGGAAATAGTTTATTTATTTATTTATATTTAACCATTTTTTAAATTTTTCGGGGTTCTAATTATATTATAATGTGGCAAGATGATCGTGGAAAAGGGCCATCCATAGAACATGTAAACAATTAACAATTTTGACTTACATTATACGTGAATTTTATTATTTGTTTATATAATTTTATTTGTGTGGCGGTCAATTATTTTATTTCTTTATATAACTAAAATAACGTTTATTTTGTTGAAATATGTAGTCTACGGGCCATGATGCTCATGATTCACCCGACGAGGAGGAGTTGTATTTATCCCCCAACCCAGTAGTATTAATGCAAAAAAAAAATCATTAAAGCAAACAAGAAACTTGCTCACTTGTTAGACCTTGCAAATCAAAATCTTGAGGTCAAAAAAGGGATCAAACTTGTTATGACACATCTTAGTACATATAAGTAAATAACCATAATTTAAAGTGATTTTTTATGTCATAAGTTCAATTATGAAAGTTTGTTTTTTAACTTTTACATTATCTAAAAGAAAAAACATTTTCTTTCTTATATAGAGTTATTTGGATCCTGTTCATCCCGATGTTGGTAGTAGTGGCACTATATTGATGCGACAAATTCTTGACATGGACCCTTATATACCTGATAGGATATTTAGGTCTCCACCTTCCATGCCTTTAGATGGGAGCCATGACATGCTCCTCGAGGCAACCACACAATCAAGCTTTGGAGGTGGTGACAGAGATGAGCCTGATGATGTGGATTATATGGTTTCATTTCCTAGAGTGAGACATTTTACCAGCATGGTGACCCTTCCATGGACATTTATGGTCAACAAGGAAGGAATTTCATTAAATAAAATAAGACTCCCGGGTAGTTTTTAATATTTTAACAATTTCATGTTGTCTATCTCAAACATAAATCATCTAGATTATTATTTTTAAATTAATGATCATATATTTTTGCGTGTAGGAAATGACCATTTTTATAGGCACTTGGAGACCAAAAAAATTCTAATTTTTGGGCCAACCATATGCACAAGGTGGAATTCCCAGAATTCTAACCTCGAAAAAAACCTTATGGATTATCTTGAAGGCCTCTTTGGAGTAGACACCTTCAATAAAAGCGTGACAACCTCCTTAGCTGGTCAATATTTAAAATCTACTTGAGATGTGTATAGGGTTCACTTGTAAAAGAACCCTAGGTATGATAATCCTCCCACAGTTACAAAGAGGGAGTGGAAGGTTCTCATTGAGGATGCAAAGGAAAAACACCAACTGGTACCCCAAGGTAAATTACATTTTGAATTCGATACCTTGAATTTTATTTATATCTAAATAAAAATGTGGTATATAACATACTTGAAACTTTTGATGATAGGTTTCCTGACACTTCGAAGGAAATCAAAGAAATAATTTCCAAACATGTCTCACACAAACTAGGCCAAGACAGTTACATGAAGTTACAATCAAGAAATGTAGGTACCCAATCATCTTAACTATATTATTTGTATCTCCTTCCAACTTTAAGGTAATTGCAGCCAATAACATTAAAAATACATACACTTATGCAATGCAGGGCGACAACTTCGGAACTGAAACCATGAAAGAAGAACTCCATATTGGTTACATGTATGCCTATCAAGATATCGTCAAATGTAGAAAAAGCATGGAGAAGACCCCAAGATCTAGTTTGCAGGATAAGGTAAATAAAAATCAATCCAAATTAACATTTCATTACTTATAAAATACATTCATGTTTGATATCGTCCATAAATTTAATGTGTTACTTTGTTTTAATCATGGGAGCAACACTATCAATGATCCCATTAGTACTGGAGAGCAGTGCATTGATAGTGAAGTGTTGCCACAAGATGGTTCTCTTGAGAAACCCCATTCCAGTGGGGTGCATCCCCATGATGTTCCTACGACTGAAGCCAACGACAGTAATATGGATGGTTTTATAGTAATCATATACTTAATAATTTCGTTGTTATAAATTTTGTACTTATAATTTTTTGTACTTATACATTTACAATTGTGTCTTATAAATCTTGTGGTTTCAATGGAAGATAATTTTTTACTTGAGGCTCCTCCACCTAAAGAGGAGTACATGGAAGCCATTCCAACGATGTCGACTAGTGCACCAGGTAAATAATTACATTACATAGGTTTTTTTAATATTACTGAACTACTTCAATGATATTTAAAAATTGGCCATATAAATTTAATTTTGTTTTGTTTTTGTAGGCGATGCCCCCTCACAACGGCTTGCACACCATGCATATGAGAGGCGTTCTCCGCGTGAGAGGACTCAAGCATAATCAACTTCTGAAGAGCCCCCAAAAAACAAAGACATGGATGTTGATGATTTAATTAAGAACTAGAAAGAACAGAAGAGGCCTACAAAAATGATGATGCATAATATTATTATAAGATAGATCGATGTACATATAGCTAGTATACTTGGAACAATTTTTGGATGATAAACCTCATTTATAAAAACAATTTTTTATAACATTTTCCTTTGAATGAGTTCTTGCATACGTTTTGTTGCATTTCCTTTGAATGAGTTATTGCATACTTTCTTGTAATTATGTTAGTAAAATATGAAATATAGAGGGTTAGTAAAATATTGATAGAGAGATAAAAACAAATCCAATTCTATTAATTTGTGATACTTATGTTCAAAGAAAAATGAAATCAAATAACATTTTACTTATTTTATCTTAGCTTTCTTGCTTATCCTTACAATCACGTTTTATCAATTTTGAATGTTTTTAATGCATATTTTCTAGTAGAATATATATTGGGTATTGGGGAATTGAGAGTGATGTGAGGAGGGGAGGGCATAGTATCTTCCACCTTCACATGGTTGGCCCTGTTCAGTAGAGAATAATTTATTGGAGCCATTTAATCTTGAAGAAATCTCCCTTGATCTAACGGAGAAGCAACATAGTCAATGTTGACTTCATTGCTTCTCCTTTAGATTAGATGGCTCCAAGATTAGATGGATCCAATATTAGATGGCTCCAATAAATTATTCTAGAAAAAAAGAGGAGATTATTGAGGGTATTTGTTTAGTTATATATCTATCACGTTTTTAGTTTTTTCTCATCAAGTAAATCCATGTTTGAATTGAAGATGATGAGGGGCTAGTCCAAAAATAAGGCTTATAAGGTGCTTGGAAGAGCTGTCAAGGTATGTTCTTACATTCTCATTAAAATTCATCTTAGAGTAAATAATATTACCAATATGAGTTGTATTCATTTTATATATATTTATGGAGGTTGAATGATTTGGCACTACAGGTATTAGACAAACATAATTATGGATGAGATGTGATCAGGGGAGGTATGTTATCCAAATCATTTTAATGACTATTTTATTTGAAGATATTTCAAGTACCTTGAATGGGACCTCATATGTGATAATTTTATTGTTTCTTGAGCGTTTTAATATTTTATAAATTTGAATGATTTCTTATGTTGATAGGTTGAATCCCAATATAAATTAGAAGACATGAAGAAAATGACCAAGGATTGGGAAACAAAATAAAAGGGTTACACAAAGAATTTAGAAGAAATCTTTTGGTGTAGGTATTGGAGGTAACACTTTATCCTTTGTGTTTTTGTTGATCTACAAGCCTTCCTTGGTGTGTTTGTTGATATAGAGCCTTCATTGTGTGTTACCAAATAGTTTAAAAAATAACTCTTTATTTGTAGTTATAGTCTTTATTTCCAAGGCCACCATGGTTAAATAAAAATCATGTTATGTTGCAATAATAAGTTGTCAATCTAGGGCTTGTAGGATATTTTTGTAGTGGATACATAATTCTTAAATTTTTTTTTTTTATTAGGACAAACATAAAAAGTCAAAGATTTAAAAAGACTATAACTAAGGCCTTATATAGACATGTGTGATGGTTATGGTTTTATTTTGATGTTCCAAATAAGAATAGGCATTTTAATATAGGAGTGTTTTAGGGAATAATTCATGTATATTTTGGTTTTTTGATTATTTCCTAGGTAATAGGAACAAGATCCCTCATATTATAGGTTTCCATTTGTCTTGAATGCTTCCCAATGTGGAACATGCATAATTTCCTTAATCATTTCCATTTCTCTTTCAACCTCTTCTTCATCTCCTTTGGGATAATTAGATACTCAATAATTCCCTAATCCATTAATCTACTACCAAAATATTCCCTAATAAATCCTCGACATATGACTAAAGTGGGGAATGGAAATAACTCTCAAAATATGTTACAGACAATGCCTAGAAAAGGACATATTTTGCTAGTTGAAATCTTCCCTAAGTGACAATGACAACAAGTCCATTTGTATCATGAAAATGTGTGCCAAGTATAGTATGCCTGGAAATGATGCCTCATGCCCCAATTCTACTAGATGATTGTCATTCTATACCTCTAGCTTGGATCAGATTGAGATATACGTATTTACTCCTACAAAATTTCACAAAGATTGATATCCTTCTGGAAACTAATGATGGAGTGATGGAATTTCCTCCTTGGTCGTACTTCTTGTATGGCCCACATGCAACCTTTCTCTTCCCTCCACAAACCCTTGGAATGGCTAACAACTGGGACAAATACCTCTCCCTACTACTGCACTTAAATCCTCTCCTTGCAACTACTGAAGAACAAGATCTAGTCCCTAACTTGGCCTATGGACCGACTCACTCTATAATAACACTGCTTAGCTATTGCACCCTGAACACTCTATATCACTCATTGCAGCCTACAAATGTAATCTGGTTAACGTTCTCTAAAAAATGATAACTTGTGTCCATTGGCTTTGATTCCTCTATCCAATAATTGCATTCATAAAACTGAAGGAATTTAAATCACATATGGTCACAATTTTGATTTCAACTATTATGTGTTGATCATATTTGGAATTGCACTTAACATTTACATGTCGTGAATCCTTACTTTGTCATTTCTAAATCAGAGGTATCTCTATTGTTGACATATGATCTCATCAATGTGGATGTATCTCGATAATGACTAAGTCTTTGTGATTATCACATGTACCTGGTGAATGAATGATATAATCCTTTAATCACATGGTTACATCTCATGCTCTTAATACAATTCTTGTGGTGACATTATATCTTAAGTGCCATTGATATATGATTCACATGAAAATGAAAAATTTCTAGAATGTACATGATTCCATGATTGATGTTTCTTTGAGCTATTGAAATTGAGCAAGTTCCATTTCAGTCTATTTTCCAAGAATAATCACATTTTATGAATCAACACGTGTCTAAGTAATTCACTATATAATTATTTTTCAAGTCTATTGGTTTGAAAAACTATTCACATGCTTTACACTTGAGTTACACCCTAAGAGTGAGTAGTAACAAACTACTAAGTTGAGTTAGAGAATTCCCCTCCTTAATCAAATACCTAACTTGACTTGTAGAACTCCCCCCACCCTTTCCTATAGTATAAAGAGTGGGGAAAATCCACCGAGGTGACAATGGGTGGCTTACCTCATATTTTCCTCTAGGCTCTCTCATTGGGGTTAAGAATTTTCCCTCTAGGAAAGCCTTTGAGCTGTAAAAATCCATTTACTACGAAATTAGGATCCTCATCTTCCTTGATTTTCCTATTCCAATAGTGGATTTGATCACCAAGTTTCTACTCTCCATAATGATCGTCCACAAAGGAGTTTTCTATATGAAACATTCCAAAGAGATTGTGTAGTCAAGGAGGTCACAAGGCCCTCCCATGAAGAGATTTGGGTCCAAGTGTTGCAACTCTAAT
>SNQJ01S0113645.1:9738-28371 GCA_010110895.2 Picea sitchensis
TGAAGAGGGTGCCATGTGGCAGCCCATGTCTGGGCCATGTGGCACCATACTACTGGTCTACCAACTACCACGTGTCACCAACAAACAGGTCCAACTCGACTGCCAATGCATCTTCCAACTCATATGCCACGTCGACCTCTGCCACGTGTTGGTATGTCACCCATGCCAGGTGTCCAGTACAGACATGCCATCTCAACATCCCTGCGCAATCAACAGTCCACGTCTCCCTGCCATGTCCCCAATACGGACATCCCACGTTAGCATTGTATGGACTGTACAATCAACAACATTTTGCATGTTTGGAAAAATAAACAAAACATGATATCTCACTCATACAACGTTCGTTTGAACCTGTTCAAGTTGCCTTGGGATCATGAGGATGAGGTATACAAACGTGTCCATTTTGAAGCAATTCTGAGCACTTTGATTTTTGAGCAAAATTTGATCCTCTGGATTAGTGAGACCATAATATGATTGGATATGGAAGGGTTATAGCGCTATGTGAGTGCTCAATGATATCTACTATATATCTGATGTTTGGAGTAAAACCTATTTGTCGATATTGAAGAGCACTTAAGAATTATATTCTTGTTGTTGTGTTTGGGTTGAAAATGAAGGTATCCAAATAGTCAGGAAAATAGTAGGAAGTGTGTGGATGATGTGTTGAGGCATTGGCCAGACCTTCCAACTCATTGTGGTAGAATGCATGAAATAGTTATGTGGTATTATGTAGTCAATGCATGGATGCATTGTGTATATGTCACCATGGGTATTGGCACATCGATTGTTATTTTATTTAGTAATTAATTGTTTCATTATTAAAAGCATGCGCTGCTAAAAATACATAATGATGGATAGTTGCAGTATATTTAATATGAATACTAGTTGAAGGTGATTCAATTGTTGTTTGTTACAATTCCGAGATCACTTTTTGGAGACATTAAAATTTTTACAAGTGGTATTACATGAATTATTGAATGCATTTTGGTGAACGTATGTATATATTATATAAAATAGAAATGATTATGATAACAACTGAAATGATGTGAGTATTGCTAACTCATGAAATTGAAAACACTTCAGGAGTTGTTGGATAATGCAAAAAGAAAGTTGTAGGTGAGAGTAGTTATATAATGATAAATTATGGAAAAGCTTTGTCAAGGGAACAAATTGATAGAAATATTGGCGGATAGAAGAAATAAAATATTGGTTGATAATACATATGCAAATAATGATGAATTCATTCCAATTAATAGTTGAATTAATGGAAGTGATTTAATTGTTGTTGTAAACAAATCTGAGATCACTTTGTAAATTTTTGTAATTGTTGCCATGAAAATATACATATGTATGATACTGACAACTTGTTTGGCTGAGTGAAGGTTGAGCAAAATTGCAGGTAGGACGGTCTTGGATATGGAATAAATGTAAGCCTAGAAGGAAGACTCATATCTACAACTGCAAAAGCCGAACTTTATGAGAAGAAAAAATCATGCCTGGAAATTTATTTTTCTATATAAAACAGATTTGAGAAATTAATAGTTACAAATTGTTACATGATTATGATAAAAATTGGTTTGGATGATTGAAGGTTGAGAAAATTACAAGACTAATGGTATTGTGTATTGCATTATTGTAAGTCATAATAAAGATTTATTTTTGCAGCTACAAGAGCCAAATGAATTATGAGTTGGAAGCTCATGCTTAGAAATTTTGTTTTCCTGTATAAAACATATTTGAAATTTATGATTGAAATTGTTATAACAATATCTCATGATGACTGTATTTTTATAATACAAATGAGATGATGTCTATTGAAGTTGGAAGATTTTGAAAAAGAACACCAGAAGGAAATCGAGCTCAATGATGAAGGAATGGAATGAAGAAAGTCCAGTGGACTTGTTGTAGTTGGAGTTCTGGAAGCCACAACTCTGAAACTTCCTAGCTGAGTGCATTGGAGATCTGAAGAGAAGTGGAATAGCCCGAGGGACTGTAGGGCAAAGAAAGGGGTCCATTTATTTGGGTTGTGTAGGCTAAGAGGGAAGGGGAGCTTGTTGGTTGGAACTGTTGCTAGAAATATAAATTATAAAGATCAATGTACATTATTTGGGTCGGAATGCCTATGTATACATGTTTAATTTTAGGCCAAAGTGCCTATGTATATAAGATTTGGTTATATTTCCTGTGTCGATTAAGGCCAAAGAGACTAGATTTGGAATGTTACTAACATTGGAATGGTGTTGTGCACCAAGGACAATTCTAAAATAATGGGAGGGGTATGTAACACCCCGGTTTTAACCCTTATGAAATAGAATGTATTATGTAATTATGACCTAGGATGGTAATTCGGTAAAGTTGAAAAGGGGACAAAGTGCCTAGGAAATGTAATACTTCATATACATTAACCAAATACACTGTTGGTTGCAAGACGGACAAGGACAAAAGAGATAGGGGGATATGATTCGGGCTATGATTCCATGAGAGAGGAGGCTTAAGGGGATAATTATTTTTATTATATTTTATTTACCCATAATTGATTTTATGGAGAAAAGGGGTTACATGATATTCTTGGGAGGAAGGCCACATGGTTCATGTTTTCATGTGATTATATAAACCCCACCCATGGGCTGTTTGGGGTTTTTTCTTGGTTAATCATTTCATTTTAGAATTCCTCATTTCACTCTTGTTGAACTCATGTTCTCTTGGGGGGAGCATGGAAACGAATGGCTGGCGGATGAGAGCCATTGGTAGATGGTTTTATTATATCATTGATCATTAAAGGAGGGAATGGATTCCTATGTGCATGAGATTGATGTAAGTTCGGAAATAATTGTCCACAACTGAGAATCCTTGGAGTTTCCAGCACGGAGATTTCCTGACTAGTAGCACTAGATTCATGGAGAGAAATGGAACATCCTGATGGAATGCATGACAGAGAAATGTGTTCATTTATTTGGGTTATGCAAGATGAGGAGGAAAGAGAGATAGAAATTTGGATTTGTTGTGTGGTTGGGAAACCTGAGAGCTAGTTATCCAATTGTTGTGTGTTTTAGATTTGGCCTAGGACCCATCCTTGTGGATTCATAGCCCTAGCTCAGGGGTGACCTCATGTTGAGAGTAAAATAACAACAATGTCTATGGTTGGGAGGACTGTCCTTGGTCTGCAACTAGTTGGTGAATATTTACTTGCAAAGATAAGTGCTCTCTGTGTTTTATGTACAATGTATTTTCTGTTGTGTATTTAATTATCTCTGAGATGTATTTTTGTGTGCCTCTCTACTAGTTATTTGTTGTGCATGGAACACTGTTTATTTATTTCATATTGTAGCATGGATCTTTATTAATGCATGTGAGTCTTTCATGCTTATTTTTTGAATTAATTATTATCATAGTTCGAAATTGGTTCAGAAGTGAGTTTTTGAGGTAGTGTGCCTAGCGTGTGAATGGTTGGGCATGTTACACCATAGTTCTCTCTATTTCACACACAAATATTATGGGGATGCATTTTTCTTATAATCATGATATGAGAATTATTTCCCAACACATGTGGGATAAATGGAGCAAATTAACAAATCAAGGGCTCAAAATTCACGTGGATAGATGAACAGTTGTTGATTCTCTATCTTTCGGAGGATGTAACGTTTGATCCCGATGTCCAAATTGAGAATACAAGAGCTTGTTGGAAATCTAGAGACATGAAGAAAATCTTGGAAGTGGTTTCCATAGCTAAAATTATAGCTATCAATCTATAATGAATGTCTGAAGTGAGTCCCAGATTGAGGCATATATATTTAAGTTTACATTACAAATGGATTTAAATATATATTGATATTTTATTAAAAAGAATCGATTTAAGAATTATACTCACTTTAGATGAGGAAAAACATAATGGTTCAGTCATTAAAAGAATATATCGAAAATTGGCTCAAAAGGTCGTTATTGAAGCTAATTGATCTCGAATAAGTAACAGGAAGTTGTTACATCAAAGAAATTCGAGCCTAGAGATATATATGCATCAATATTCAATAGAGAGAGAGAGAGTTATTTCCATCATAGTAAGTCAAGTAGACACTTCGTGAAGCTCTTTTCCTCCTTTTCTTTTTAATTAGCAGTTATCCAACCTTTCTTGTTCATGATTCGTGAATACCAGAGGTAGATTCCTAACTATGATTTATCTTTTCTTCTAGGCCTTTTCATTTATTGGTCCATGAGAGCCCCATCCCAATCCGTTTAGGATGAATGCTTTTAATTTTAGTTGTTATAAAATTTTACAAACATCTATTATTTTTTAGGTTCCCAGAGAACTATTTGGAACATTAAATTAGTTATTTCTCATATTTTGATTTTAAGCATGAGATTTCAAATGTGTGTCTATCAAAATATTTTTGAGTCCTAATTGACATTCCTGGAAGACTACAAAGACACAAAGGATTGGGACTCTGAGTTCCACTACTTGTGGTTACTTATCCTCATTGCATTGATAGGGTGGAAAGAACCGGTGTACAACAAGTACAAAGAAAGGATAGGAAAGTGTGGCGCAACCCGCTACACTTCTCTTAGGAGCACATCAGACCTAAAGAGGAAGAAGGAAAACAATGAAACTTTTGTGTGGTACTTATCAGAGATCCAAGAGCTAGTAGTCAATATATTGAGGATTTCACCATAAATTGTCCAGGAGTTTGGATAGATAGCAAATTTTCAGGCAACACACCACATCATGTGGTTGCAGGCGAAGAGGGACCCAGCCAAGGAATGGTTACAACTAAGTTATTGCATGATGACACATGATATACAGATGGAGGTCCATGAGTAGCCTGATGAATGAAAGGTGCCAATAATTCCAAAGACAGTGCCCACAGTAAAGATTCAGACGTAGGAAAGAATAGTCCCTGCGCGGCAGATAGGAAAAAATGGCACTAACAAGAAGAGGAATAAAACAAAAGGTCTCGTGGGGGGAAGCATACCGATCCAAAAAAAAATCAGGACATAGAGGAAACCACAAGGTGGCTCTACATGCGATCCACCATACACAGAGCAGGAACCAAGAGGTATAACATAATAGGTGTGTGAAAAAGAATTAAGGACAAAGACACATGATATACTTGTGGAGGAAGAAATTGGGTAGGAGATAGGCATGGATACACAGATGCCAAAGGCATCTGAGCTATCAGACACCCAAAATAAGAGAGCAGGGGAACAAGCAAGTGGTCCCAGGAAGAAGGTGAAGGCTCATAGAAAATCACTGCAAACATCATTAGCAGCAGATGATGTTGAACTGGTAGCCACAATAGGCGAAGATTGACTATCTGAGGTGTCAGAGAATGCTGAGAAGCACAAGGATTTGATTTTGGAGCAAGTACAAGAAGTGAAAAATGTGTTGGAGTAGTTCAAGATCAGGGCAGAGAAGCCATCAAAAGACAAACTAGCGCATACCTAGGAAGGAATGCATGCTGGAGAGACAATGCAAATCACAGCACAGGGGAGTGCCATTTTTATCATAACCCATGAGATGTTGTTTATCGACAAGGAGGAAGCACAGAAGCCCCTGAAGGAAATTGAGACATTGGACTTGACGTTTCCCAAGATCTCGACAAAGGCACTGTACAAATGAGATGATGTCTATTGAAGTTGGAAGCTTGCGAAAAAGAACACCAGAAGGAAATCGAGCTCAATGATGAAGGAATGGAATGAAGAAAGTCCAGTGGACTTGTTGTATTTGGAGTTCTGGAAGCCACAACTCTGAAAATTCCTGGCTGAGTGCATTGGAGCCCTAAAGAGAAGTGGAATAGCCCAAGGGATTGTAGGTCAAATAAAGGGGCCCATTTCTTTGGGTTGTGTAGGATAAGAGGGAAGGGGAGCTTGTTGGTTGGAACTGTTGCTAGAAATATAAATTCTAAAGATCAATATACATTATTTGGGTCGAAATGCCTATGTATACATGTTTAATTTTAGGCCAAAGTGCCTATGTATATAAGAGTTGGTTATATTTCCCATGTCGATTACGGCCAAAGAGCCTAGATTTGGAATGTTACTAACATTGGAATGGTGTTGTACACCAAGGACAATTCTAAAATAATGGGAGGGGTATGTAACACTCTAGTTTTAACCCTTATGAAATAGAATGTATTATGTAATTGTGACTTAGGATGGTAAGTCAGTAAAGTTGAAAAGGGGATAGAGTGCCTAAGAAATGTAATACTTCATATACATTAATCAAATACATTGTTGGTTACAAGAC
Source organism: Picea sitchensis (assembly GCA_010110895.2). Taxonomy (NCBI): domain Eukaryota; kingdom Viridiplantae; phylum Streptophyta; class Pinopsida; order Pinales; family Pinaceae; genus Picea; species Picea sitchensis. The sequence continues at coordinate 15,977 of SNQJ01S0113645.1, forward strand.
AGACACGGACAAAAGAGATAGGGGGCTATGATTCCATGAGAGAGGAGGCTTAAGGGGATAATTATTTTTATTATATTTTATTTACCCATAATTGATTTTATGGAGAAAAGGGGTTACATGATCTTCTTGGGAGGAAGGCCACATGGTTTATGTTTTCATGTGATTATATAAACCCCACCCGTGGGCTGTTTGGGGGTTTTTCTTGGTTAATCATTTCATTTTATAATTCCTCATTTCACTCTTGTTGAACTCATGTTATCTTGGGGGGAGCATGGAAACGAATGGTTGGCGGATGAGAGCCATTGCTAGATGGTTTTAATATATCATTGATGATTCAGGGAGGGAATGGATTCCTATGTGCATGAGATTGATGGAAGTTCAGAAATAATTGTCCACAACTGAGAATCCTTGGAGTTTCCAGCATGGAGATTTCCTGACTAGTAGCACTAGATTCATGGAGAGAAATGGAATATCCCGATGGAATGCATGGCAGAGAAATGTGTTCATTTATTTGGGTTGTGCAAGATGAGGAGGAAAGAGAGATAGAAATTCAGATTTGTTGTGTGGTTGGGAAACCTGAGAGCTAGTTATCCAATTGTTGTGTGTTTTAGATTTGGCCTAGGACCCATCCTTGTGGATTCATAGCCCTGGCTCGGGGGTGACCTCATGTTGAGAGTAAAATAACAACAATGTCTATGGTTGGGAGGAATGTCCTTGGCTGCAACTAGTTGGTGAATTTTTACTTGCAAAGATAACTGCTCTCTGTGTTTTATGTACAATGTATTTTCTGTTGTGTATTTAATTATCTCCAAGATGTATTTTTGTGTGCCTCTCTACTGGTTATTTGTTGTGCATGGCACGCTGTTTATTTATTTCATATTGTAGCATGGATCTTTATTAATGCATGTGAGTCTTTCATGCTTATTTTTTGAATTAATTATTATCAGAGTTCGAAATTGGTTTAGAAGTGAGTTTTTGAGGTAGTGTGCCTAGCGTGTGAATGGTTGGGCATGTTACACCATAGTTCTCTCTATTTCACACACAAATATTATGGGGATGCATTTTTATTATAATCATGATATGAGAACTATTTCCCAATGCATGTGGGATAAATGGAGCAAATTAACAAATCAAGGGCTCAAAATTCATGTGGATAGATGAACAGTTGTTGAGTCTCTATCTTTCGGATGATGTAACGTTTGATCCCGATTTCCAAATTGAGAATACAAGAGCTTGTTGGAAATCTAGAGACATGAAGAAAATATTGGAAGTGGTTTCCATAGCTAAAATTATAGCTATCAATCTATAATGAATGTCTGAAGTGAGTCTCAGATTGAGGCATATATATTTAAGTTTACATTACAAATGGATTTAAATATTCATTGATATTTCATTAAAAAGAATCAATTTAAGAATTATACTTGCTTCGGATGAGGAAACACATAATGGTTCAATCATTAAAAGAATATATCGAAGATTGGCTCAAAAGTTCGTTATTGAAGCTAATTGATCTCGAATAAGTAACAGGAAGTTGTTACATCAAAGAAATTTGAGCCTAGAGATATATATGCATCAATATTCAATAGAGAGAGAGAGAGAGAGTTATTTCCATCATAGTAAGTCAAGTAGACACTTCGTGAAGCTCTTTTCCTCCTTTTCTTTTTAGTTAGCAGTTATCCAACCTTTCTTGTTCATGATTCATGAATACCAGAGGTAGATTCCTAACTGTGATTTCTCTTTTCTTCTAGGCCTTTTCATTTATTGGTCCATGAGAGCCCCATCCCAATCTGTTTAGGATGAGTGCTTTTAATTTTAGTTGTTATAAAATTTTACAAACATCTATTATTTTTTAGGTTCCCAGAGAACTATTTGGAACATTAAATTAGTGATTTCTCATACTTTGATTTCAAGCATGATATTTCAAATGTGTGTCTATCAAAATATTTTTGAGTCCTAATTGACATTCCTGGAAAACTACAAAGAAACAAAGGATTGGGGCTCTGAGTTCCACTACTCGTGGTTACTTATCCTCATTGCATTGATAGGGTGGAAAGAACCGGTGTACTACAAGTACATAGAAAGGATAGGAAAGTGTGGCGCAACCCTCTACACTTCTCTTAGGAGCACATCAGACCCAAAGAGGAAGAAGGAAAACAATGAAACTTTTGTGTGGTACTTATCAGAGATCCAAGAGCTAGTAGTCAATATCTTGAGGATTTCACCATAAACTGTCCAGGAGTTTGGACAGATAGAAATTTTCAAGCAACACACCACATCATGTGGTTGTAGGTGAAGAGGGACCCAGCCAAGGAATGGTTACAACTAAGCTATTACATGACGACACATGATATACATATGGAGGTCCAGGAGTGGCCTAATGAATGGAAGGTGCTAGTAATTCCAAAGACAGTGCCCACGGTAAATATTCAGACGTAGGAAAGAACAGTCCCTACGCAGAAAATAGGCAGAAATAGTGCGAACAAGAAGAAGAATACAACAAAAGGTCTTGTGGGGGGAAGCATATCGATGCAAAATAAAATTAGGACACAGAGGAAACTAGAGGGTGGTTCTACATGGGATCCACCATGCACAGATCTAGAACCAAGAGGTATAACATAATAGGTGTGTGTAAAAGAAGTAAGAACAAAGACACATGATATACCTATGGAGGAAGAAATTGGGTAGGATATAGGCATGGATACATAGATTCCAAAGGCATATAATCCATCAGACGCCCAAAATAAGAGAGTAGGGGAACAAATAAGTGGTCCTAGAAAGAAGGTGAAGGCTCATACAAAATCACTGCAAACATCATTGGCAACAAATGATGTTGAACTGGTAGCCACAATGGGCGAATATCGACTATCTGAGGTGTCAGAGAATGCTGAGAAGCACAAGGATTTGATTTTGGAGCAAGTACAAGAAGTGAAAACTGCGTTGGAGTAGTTCAGGATCAGGGCAGAGCAGCCATCAAAAGACAAACTAGCGCATACCTGGGAAGGAATGCATGTTGGAGAGACAATGCAAGTCACAATGTAGGGGAGCGCCAATTTTATCATAACCCATGAGATATTGTTTATCGACGAGGAGGCAACACAGAAGCCCCTGAAGGAAATCGAGACATTGGACTTGACATTGCCCAAGATCCCGACAAAGGCACTGTATAGATTATAGATTAGCTTTAGATGGGAGACTCAGTCCAGGGAAAGGTTTGATGCGATGAACTTACAAATAGCACAGGAGGACAACCTATCATTGAAGGAAGTTGTTATCCAATAAGGGAAAGTGAAGAAGATAACACATCAGAAATTGGAAGAGATGGAGAAGTACATTGGAGAATTATTCCAAACCATCCTAGACAACACAGACTCAGAACAAGTATCTTTTGAGGAGAAGATGAGGAAAATAACGTAGGCCTTGGAGAAGTACAAGGACCAGATAAAGGAGATGGAAGAATGTACAGTACACACTACTCCTCCAGAAGTAAGAGCTCAACGAGAGAAAGACGCAATAGAATCTGTGGAGAGTATAGTGCAGACCATACATAGGATGACAAAGTTGTTATAAAAACGTGGTCAACTGTGGACACGGCTCTTGGAAGATGGGAACTTGAAAGACCTACAAGGAGGGGAAGATAAGGTACATGAAGTAATGGCATATTTAAAACAACGACAAAAGACAATGTCACTGCTAGAAAATATAAATACAGTTGTAGATATGAAGAGCCTATAGGCAGAGGAGAAAGTAGTGCAGGTGTAGAAAATCACAAGACAAGCTCAATTGGAGGATCTGTAAGACAAGGATAAACAGCTAGTCATGGAGGTTGATGCAGAAAAATCACGAGTGGAACATATAGGCTTGGAGGGAGGAGATATATTAAAGCCTCCATTCACCGCGTAGATGGTAGAAGCCACGACGGAGAAGAGAAACTAGGTTCAGGACCAATGCCAACAAATAAAAGAGATGTATGAAGTGTTGGCACATGCGTTAAAAGATGCAGAAGTTCGTGAGTGATTCAATATGAGTCACGATGTCACACTAATACATATGACCAAATTTTCCATGGTTTTTCGTTGCTATTTCCACACATATCCATTGCACTTTCCACGAAAGCAAAGACTATTTTTCGTCGCTATATCCATGAACGAAGTGTTCATGGAAAAAATGACGAAAGTATCCCTCCACGTGTCATTATCATCAAGATAGGTTTTCCTTATAAAGTGTGGCAATTGCGACAAAAATTCATTGCAATAGGGACGACAAACCGTGCCAAGGTAAAAAAATTACAAACAGATTATGACGCAGATGCCATACATGCGACACAAAACTCTGGAAAGTTGCAACTAAAAAGAGTGGAAATAGCGACGAAAACGTTTGGCAGAGACAAAACTTACGACCTAGATGCTATATGTGCGACACAAAACCATGACAAAGTGCGACAAACTTTCGTCTCTATTTCCACGCTTGTTCAAAAAAATCCTTTCCTTACGATGAACTATCGTCAATATTGCCACGCTTCTTGTAAGTTTAAAAAAAAAAATCTACATGAAAATCTACATATCAAGAAGAAATCCTTCCAGAAAGTGATTGGGCGCTCCTCTATGATTCTAGATTTCAGGATTTTCCTGGAAAATTACAGACAAGGTGGTTGGGACCATATGAAATTAATGAAGTTCATGATAATGGCACTATCACTTTAATTACCATCGACGGGTCTAGGTATCCCTTTTTGGTCAATGGACACCGACTACGACTTTACCATCAACCGCCTTCAAAAGAATCCTTCTGCCAAGAAGTAAGGACCCTACTGTTTAGATTTTGGCTAGATGGGAAGGTAAGCCAACAACCTCAACTCCATAAATGATGAATTTTTTTAACTATATATATTATAGATAGTTTTTTTTATAGATTTGATTGAGTTTTTAGCTCTTCTTTTTTTAGGAAAGTCATCTGAGAAAATACAAACCAGAAAACATGACTATAATGAATATAATTAAACACTCTTTTTCTGTTCTTTAGCTTTATCCCGCGTTGAAAAAACTCAACAAATATAACCCTTGTTTTTACAAGAAAATGAACATGCTTATAGACCATCTAATACTTCAATTATTTCATAAACTTACCCATAGTCATTGAATGAATTTAGTTGAGGACTAATCAATTATAAATTCACTAAACAAAAATGCATGTGGTAGTTTTAATCACTTAATTAGATGGGTGATCATCACTGTTGTTCACTCAAAACAAAATGATTGTCATTCCTTTGAAAAGAACAATTGTTATTCCTTTCGTACATAATTTTGTTCACTCAAAACGAAACGATTGTCATTCCTTTGAAAATAATGTATGTTTTTACCTTCATATGATCGTTGTTTCCTTTGCAAACCATTGTCGATTCTTTTAAAAAGAACGATTGTTGTTCCTTTCATGATTTTTTTCTTATTGTGGCTCCTTTGTTGTTCCTTTTAAAAAGAACGATTATTGTTCCGATTGCTAATCTCTTGTATAAGGGTATAAGTTAGACATGTGGAGATCTCATCACGAGTCGACTTGTTCACTTAGGATACAATCTAGTGAGTGGAATTATCATCATCTGACTACCAAACCAGGATAATGGTCTTCTTTGGAAAAGACAATTCAAACCATTTATTAAGGATATAGGTCATCTATGGGTTAAAAGGAAACCCTGTCAAGGCTATGGATGCCTGTTGGCAGCAGTGGCCCTGCCTATGGTATCTTAGGATACCTTAAATATGCCAAGTTTTAGTGTGTTTTTAGATTTCATTTTCTAAACATCAAGGCTATCATTCCAGATATATCTAATAAAAAAAAGGGGAGAGTAACAACATTATGATTTGTGGAAAATTTTAACATGTGAACAAATTTAAAATCATTCAGAATCCTTTTCCTCAAATGGTTTCTACCATGGGTACAATAATTCAAGTTTCCCACACAAAGTGATGATTATCGTTAGTACCGTTAAAGTGCTTGATTGAAAGTTATTAATGATTGTATTTTCCAGCGGTGGCGACGACATAGCAATCGCACCTCACAGTCACTCCCCGCCATTATTACACTCATACGTTTGACGGTCGAGATCGAACTTTCCATTTATGGGGGATAGATGCTCGACACATTTACCGATAGATTTCAATGAATGCAGTAATTACGAAAATGCACATTTTTCTATATACACACAATGTCGTTCTATATTTGCTATGTTTGTTTTTTTCAAAAATATGGTTGAGATAAGCTTCAGCAAGGAACGTTAGTCATCCTCCCCTGCTTAAAGAAATATGGGAGGCCGAAGTGTGCGACAGGAACCAACACTCTTACAGGTAACTGAGCATGCAAGAGAAATCCTACACCATCTGGGGTGAATAGAGTACTTCAATCGGTTGCAGGGATATGATACAAACATCACGACAAAATTCTTTCAGAAATTGTAGGGAGAAACCCCCATGGTTCGAGATATATGAATTCCATTCACTTAGGAAATCATAGCAGATGTTACGAGCCTTCCTAACATAGGAATACAATGGTCTGGAAGATATATAATGCTTAAAGAATCTGTACAATCCTTCGTAGACCCTGGAGAGGAATTGGATAAAAAGGGAAAGGGACTTAACCCCAACACTCTCATCGAACCCTGGAAAGAACTGACAGGTGTTATACATAGGTATATCACCTGCGACGGAATATATGATGTGATCCTCCCACACCACCTTAAACTACTAGCTATGCTCAAACAACGGTTAGTAATTAATTTACCATTTTTTCTAAATGTTATGTTACATGAGGTCGCTATAAGAAAACATAAGGCAAAAGATCTTGTTACTATCATCAGCCACAATGGATTATTAAAACTGATAGTAAATAAGGCCCTAAGTCAAACTCAAATGACCTGGGGGGATCTTATTGAGGCCAATAGGCCCTTACAATTAGAGAAACCTGAATTACAACTTGAAGACCCAACCCAGGGAATTGAAGTATCATAGAAAGGGGAACCTACTGCCCAAATGGAATCTCCACCTCCTCAACTTGAAGTCAAGGCAGACCCCATCCAATTTTCAGAGACTCATACCTCACAAGAAAAGGCATCAACGAGGAAGAGAAAAAGAGCAATGGCTGCTCCTAAATATCCCATTGAAGGGAAAAGAAGAAGCAGACAGATAAGATGTCATGAATAAATTCAGGATACAACAGAACAACCTGAAGAAATTCAGGATACAATAGAACAACCTGAAGAAATTCAAGACATAACAGAGCATCCCTTACAGGGAGATGTTCATGGAATTGAGAAGACAAAACAAACACCACAAGGAAACAATCAGGAAGATACCCAACCAACATTGGGACACCTCACATAACAATTTTTGAAAAGATATGAGGTAGATATAGCTCATGTTTTAGGGAGTTGAGGGACCTCAATTAGTAGAGACACAAACAGGCCAGAAGAAAACCAGGCGCCAACCTCTCCTTCGAACCCGGCTGAAGATTTCCCTGACACTAAGATGTCATTCCCAGATGATACAACATAAGTAGAACCTCATACTGAGGTAAATACCCTGGTAGGGAAAGCAGAAGAGCCACTATTGACAGATCAAGGTGAGGAAAATTCTGACAACTCACAGAAACAGAGATCAAGAAAAAGCCACAGTAGAATTAGAAAGTTAAAATGCGAGAACAAGTTGTTGAAGAGAAGGGTTAAAAAAATTAAAGTGTTAAAGCAAAAAGCTGGCAAGCTTAAGGAAATTATCAAGGAATTAAGAAAACACCTAGAGAAAGACGATAAGATCCATGAAAGAAAGAAGACCAAAAGACATAGAGCACATGGAAGGAAACCTCTTCTTAGGAGGGCAGTCCAAACAAGTTATGTAGGAACACAGACAGAGCTGCATATCCTTGAAGAAATGGTAGAAATGGAACTTCAGACTGACACTACAACAAAAAAAGGGGTAGATGTTCAAAATGAAGAGGAAATTCCTTTGGGAGCATATGAAACAGAGGATCAACCAGAAATTCTAGGAGGAACAACTGGTCAACCTAAGGAAGGAATTCCCACTCCTCTGGAGACCACAAATGCAGAAATGCAGATAGTAATTCCAGTAATGAATGAAGAAACCTATCATACTGAAGAGGTATCTCAGTTTCAGGATCAGAGTGCCATCATTGAAATACTAGAAGTAGAACTGGTACAAGCCCAACAGGGCTTGACTCAGACCAGAGATGAAATGGTGACCATGACAGAGCACCAAAGAGTTGTTAAACAACTCAAAACCATGTCAGCCATGAAAAATGAGACATATTTTGAGCTGACTAAGGCTCAAGGGAAGACAAAGAAGGTACAAGGTCAACTAGAAAAAGATTTGGAGCAAATCAAAGTGATTTGTGATATCTACACTGATGTAATAGATTGTAGAGCTCCTGCTACCAATTATACTATGTTTTTATTAGAATGCTACTTGTTGCTGAGGGTGAAATCTATTCGAGCAGGTAAACCGATTAAATTCACCACTATCTCTGAGTTTGTTTCTTGTTTTAGGGAGTAGGAAGAGAAAGTACAATATTTCCTGTGTGAACTGTACTTCCATAATTTCATTTTGGAAGACAACAATAGAGATAATCCTAGTCCCTTTATTGGGGACATCCAATTTCAAGCGTTCCTATCCTTCACTAAAAATCAAGTCAGGTGGGCTAAGGCTCACAAAACTTTCATGAAGAGAGAAAATGGGATAGATATCTGGGTCAGGGGGGAACCACCAAAGTCTTTTCCAACTATCATGCGACATAGGACATTCATGAAAAGGGAAGGAGTGAAAATCTCTTTAGTTCCTATTCATCAACTGGTTATACGATCAGGCATAACATATTTTGGGGAACTCAAAGAAGAAGCTTTTGCTGGCTCCAAGTTAAGATGGGATGTCTCCCCAGTTGAAGGTTTAGAGAGCCCTTCGGTTTCAAGAACTTCTTTGCAACCACCTTCATAATAGAAAGATATGCCAGAATGATCTAGGAGGAAGGACTTGCTTGGATTGGGTGTAGATATAATCCTCCTCTTATCTAGTTTCCTCTAGAGGATTACCACATAGATTATCAAATTAATAAAAAGAGGGAAGACATTTCTTTTGGCGAACTCAGAAGAAAGAACGGGTTAAGGGAACCTGGTGAACCAACTTTTCCTCCTTACAACATCATTGATTTGCATGTAAGAACTTAGCTTGCATGAGGACATGAAAGAAGGTTAGTTGGGGGGTATGTTGGGTTATGGAAAGGTACAGATATTCTCCTCATTTCCATGATTTATGACATCATCTTGAATGAATTTTTTGTTACTTAGGAATAAAATAGGATAGGAAATGACTAAAATGTCTTCTAGAACTATCATTGAGTTGAAGTTCATAAATTCTAAAATATGGTTGGAATTGTTTGATTTTGTTACAGGAATGGGTAAATCTTGGTAAACTCACGATAATAGAAGAGATTTAGAAGATGCGCAAGCTATTGGAGGCTAAATATATGGAGCGTAAAGAAGTTTCAAGAGAGATTAGTTCTCTATTTTGTAAACTTCAAAAATAGTGATAGCGATCCTGAGGATCTCTCGATCCGTGAGATAGATTTATTTACCCATATTTTTTAATATATAAAGAGTAGAGAATCCTGGAAAGAATAATCGAAGAATTGTATCTAAGCATTCATAATTCAGAATTACTCTACGCAAATAGTTTCTGTAAATGTTGTCTCAGTTATGGAATTAATAAAGATTTTGAACGTTTCCATCATTTTCGTATACTGAGTTCCTAGTAGCAGTGCTTCTGAGGACCGAGGGCCTAGTCTGAAGGAGTTACTATCTTAATCTGTATTTTATCAATTTGATTTCTGTTTCGAACTTTAAATCCTATCATCGTTACGATAATGCATAATCGTGTTAATGTTTTGATATTGTTTGCTTATAGAAGATAGATTCTTTCCTTTGAATGTTGTCGATTGCTATTCCAGATTCCAATTGATGTAGTTTACTTCTTGACAGTTCCTCTCATTTTCACATGCGCTATCCCTTTCAATTAAATTAGCAATTGTTGTTCCTTTTCGTTAATTAGCATTTGTTGTTTCTTTCGCTTAATCAGTGTTTGTTTTTCCTTCTACTTAGTTAGCATTTGTTGTTCAATTACTGTTCTGTCTCAACTTACAATATTCAGTTATTTCTTTCCAGTAGATTAGATAGTCATCAATAGGTCATCTTGTTTTTACAGATCCAATTCATGTTTCTTAATTAGATCAATTCATGCCTTTAATACCAGATTCAATAATTGTCCCTTAATTAGATCAATTCAACAATTTAATTCATGCCTTCAATTCATAGCACATTATAGATCAGATTTCAATCATGTTCATTAGGATCTTAGATTTAGAAACTTAATGAATGTGTGAGGAACTTGATTGTTGATAAACTCAGATTTGATACACGATTTTAGCCTCTACGAGCTATCTGCATAGACTTTGCTAATATTCTTGAAATAGAAGATGAATCCTCGGGTTGATAAATTAATGTTAAACTAAGGTTTTTTTAGGACATCTTTAGAGCCCAACAATTAGAAATGGATGGGATTCTTGACTACTATGTGTTGTGTCATGAATGATAGGTGGTGCTCTAGGAATCCCATGATGGACATAAAAACATACATTATAGTGAGAAGACACAACTATCACAACATACATTAAAATGAGACATTTTGGATGAAAGTGTCATTCAATTCAAGGCTAGAGTGCACTCTCCACTCCATTATTCATATTATTATATTCATTCACTCCTATCAGTACATATTCTCCCTTTATCTTCTATCATTTGTTTACTTAGGGTTCATATGTGTGTGTGGTTAAGATTTTGTACTAAAAATCTGTTATAGTTGTATTGGTCATTGTAAGAATACAAAAAAAGGTTTTTCCCACAGTCTATGATTCATACTTTGTTAAAAAAATTGATGCTTGTCTACAAAAAATGCAATTGTATCCTTTCATGAGGACTGTGAACTTTTACTAGTATAAAGCCTACTTTAAAAACACGTCAAAACCCTTAACTTTTCATTGTCCTTTCGCCAAATCCATTAGCCCATACAACTTGATAAGAGTTGTCCACGAGATGCATTTCCATCACCAAGACCCACATGAATCATAAAAGACAAATTCTTTATATGAGTAAATAATTAATAAGAAAATAAACATGAATTTAGTTATGTAAAATACTATAGAAAACAATTAAGTGATCGCATACCTTAATGAGCTTCTCTTTGTTTCGAGAATAGGTTATTCTCTATTGAACATGGCCAACCACGTGAAGGTGGAAGCTCATATGGCCCCTCCCCCCCCTCACATCACTCTCAATTCCCCATACCCAACAAATGATTTTCTTTATATAGAAAACATATAGACATTCATGCATAACTAGAATAATCATCAAAACATATGAACATATAATCATTGAAGCATATGAACATATAACCATTGATAAACATCCAAATACAACTCATGAATTTATACATCTAATTTTTCTTTGATTTATGTTTTTTTATATTCATAAAATTGACAATTGGGGTATCATAATCATCCAAGGACATTGTATTTCGTGTGCCCTGTCCTTCTATTGTTTGTGTGCGCTCATGTACCATACTTCTGGTACACCACTGAGAAGGGCGTCGAGGCATCTGTTCAGTGTCGTGAACTGCAACAATGAAAATGATCATATCGATATGTTGAAATATAATTGAAATAACTAATTCATTATTTTGATTAACATTACACTATTTCTCTTTACCTGTATGTGTAGCTGTGACAGTTGGTGTGTTAATTTCTTGTCCACTTGGTTCCTCTCACAGTTCACCTTCTTGAGCTACATGCTCTTCAATTTGGAAAAGATAATATATAAGTATCGATATGTTGAAATACAATTGAAATAACTAATTCATTATTTTGATTAACATTACACTATTTCTCTTTACCTGTATGTGTAGCTGTGATAGTTGGTGCGTTAATTTCTTGTCCACTTGGTTCCTCTCACAGTTCACCCTCTTAAGCTACATGCTCTTAAATTTTGAGAAGATAATATATAAGTATAAGTCAGTAAATAAATATCTACAATCACAGTAAATATTTCTAATTATGAAGCATACATCCCGGAATGGGTACTCTACTCTACACTATCATTGGACATGTGCACCCTTGTATGATGTGGTGTCTGTTGAATACCTCTAGATTCACTACTGCGATAGCACTGTTGCTTGAAAAAAAACATAAATACTTAGTTACGGGTGATATAATAAAATATGAATAGACTTTACAAGCATGCTACTGCTGTTTTATTATTCATTTGATTTACCTGCATGGTTGGGGAGATAGGA
>SNQJ01S0113645.1:28381-46586 GCA_010110895.2 Picea sitchensis
CTTTGGAGGTCTCTGGTAGCCTACATATGGAATTTTTGAAAAAAATTAGATATCGGAATTGTTACTTAAAACAGGAAAGAAAAACATATATGATCATATTTCACTGATAATATGACATGTGTTGTCCCTTGCTTGACCAGCCTGTGGATGTCTTCCCTGTTTTTTAAACAAGTTCTCCTTTACATCCTCTATTAGCGCCTTCCACTCTTTATCTGGAACCATGGGAGGATGCTCGTGCTTGAGGTCTAATTGCAATTTCTCCCTATACTGGGCCCTGATATATTTTAAATTCTCGCCAGCTAACTTTGTAACCACTTTCTTGTTGAAAGTGTTGCCGAATTTTTTTACCATGAGGTCTATTAAATCATATTTATTTGTGCTATATTGACCATTCCATTGTGTGCGAATGGTGGGGCCAAATAGCTCCAATGATTTGTCAATTAAGTTTCTATAGAAAACATTATGTCCTACAGAAACGTGTTATCCATTAATTTATAATAATCTCAACAAATGTCCATTTCAATTTCATGAAAAAAATGAATCAATTAATTAACAATTACCTGCAATATTCTGAATATTGATCGGAACATATGCGTCATCCACAAGAAAGGTGACATCTTGTGATAAGGTTCTTTTAATTTGTTCTGATCCATGCAGAATAGTTTTCTCTCCATCTACAATACGTTCCTCTCTAGAGTCATGTGGAGTCCCAGGCTCCATCTCATCATGCTCCGGTGTGTCATGCCAGTCAAAATCATTGCGCTCATCAATGGATTCGAGGGGAACCTCAGGAGGCTAAAAAATCCTCACTTGAACTTTGCTATGCCGATATTTGTTTTGCATTGGACCATCACTGCTACCTATAACAGTTGCAGGATCGACAGTTTCCTGGCGCACGAGGTTTAAAAACTCCTACAAATGGAAAACTTTACTTTATCAGATCATATAGAAAATATAAAACAAAAAAACGAATATGAAATTGTCATAGTTGATAAAAATATGTCAAGATTCCACTTACCCCTAAATTAGCTATTGTATTTTGCAGCTCTACAATTCTTGCCCTGTCCTCCTGTGTCAAGGGTCTTTTGCTAAGAAAACCTAGATATTGTATGTTAGCCTTCTTCAAGGCATTCGTTACAGTTGTCATTGGGTCAGTGGAAAAAAATATTTCGTCCTCATCAATATCCTCAGTGGGAGCCTTCCCATGTTGACCATGACACAATACATTGAAGAATAAAATTAATGAGATAAACTTTAACATTTGAGAAATTTAGTTATTGTAGTCATAAGTTATTACTGTATTTAACATTTACCTGTTGAGGCACAATGGGTGCCTTTCCATGGTCACCCTGGACAGATGTAGCGGGTGATTTTCTGCCACGGTCACCCTGGACAGAAGTTGACACAATAAATCAATCAATAAAAGTTATGAAATTCACCTGTAACATTAAAAAAATGAAATATTGTAGTAATATATATAAAACAACAACAACAACAACAACAACAACAACAACGAGATTTCATAAATTTAGTTGTTGTAGTCAAAAGTTGTTACTGTATTTAACATTTACCTGCTGAGGCACAGCGGGTGCCTTTCCACGATCACCCTGGATAGATGTAGTTGGTGATTTTCTGCCACGGTCAGCCTGGACGAAAATTGACACAATAAATCAATCAATAAAAGTTATGAAATTCACCTGTAACATTAAAAAAATGAAATATTGCAGTAATATCATAAAAACAATAATGAAATTTATGAAATTTAGTTGTTGTAGTCATAAGTTGTTATTGTATTTAACATTTACCTGCTGAGGCACAATGGGTGCCTTTCCACGGTCACCCTGGACATATGTAGCCTGTGATATTTCATGGTCACCCTGGATAGATGTTGACACAATAAATTAATCAACAAGAGTTATGAAAGTAATTGTAAGATTAAAAAAATGAAATATTGCAGTAATATCAGAAAATAAATAATGAAAAATGAAATATATGTAGTAAAAAATTGATTGTTCAAAGGTTGAGTTGAATGGTATGTAAGATATTTACCCCCATAGTCACACCCCCTCCATCTATTCTATTTAAGTTGTAATCGATCAACAACTCTTCACCTGGAACTACTGTTTTTGTTGCACATACAAATATACAATTTCCTTCGCGTCCCTCAAATATGAAATTCAGTTTCTTAGTTGTTGTCACTGGTCGTGTACTATTTATAAAGCCCACAATGTTTCCAGTAGCTTTTGGCCTTCCATCATTATATATAGTTTCCCCTTTATTTTGATTGTTATATACTAGTTGTATATAATTTGCGACAACTCTGTATCTCCGCATATTTTGCATATGTCGGACCAACATCAGCTAGTGATTGTATTTGTATAATGGTCCAACATACTCCATCAATTAAGTTATAGCTCCATAGCTGACCTTTATGCCATCCATGGAAAATAACCCCAATCCATGTAAGGACAAAGGAGCAATGCGATACATTCTCCCACCGATGAAGAAATATGTGTCCACTTCAGGTAGCTCCTTAGGTGTCCATCATTGCACTTGATGTTTATACCTCAAGGGAAACTCAATGTCACCTATTCTCTTAGCATCATAATTACACGACCCTCTGTTGGCAATAGAAAATTGCATGCGTATACAAAATATTTTCCTTACCTTTTTAGATCTAGTTGATCTAGAACCAGTAGAACTAGTACAACATGTCTCACTTTCAACCTCTTAGTATATCTTGATCATCACTCGAGGAAGATAGATCCAACAGATACCTATTTGGTGGTACCTACACTCGTTAAAACAAGAAGATAAGTTATTGTGCCAATATACGTTTTTGGTACCAACACAGTTGCATATAGTTGCATATAGTTGCAGTGTTGCATAAAGTTGCATATAGTTGCATAATTTCATATAGTTGCATAAGTTTCAATGTTGCATAAAGTTGCATATTGTCACTAAAAAACATGATAAGTTGCATTGTTGCATATAGTTGTATAGTTACAGTTAGTTGCATATAGTTGCATATAGTTGCATATTTGCATATAGTTGCATACAAAATTGTTGCAATATAGTTGCATATAGTTGCATAAGTTTCATTGTTGCATAAAGTTGCATATAGTTGCATAGTTGCATATAGTTGCATAAGTTGCATTGTTGCATAAAGTTGCATATTGTTGCATAGTTGCATATAGTTGGATAAGTTGCATATTTGCATATAGTTGCATAGTTGCATAAGTTGCATATAGTTGCATAAAGTTGCATATAGTTGCATAAAGTTGCATATAGTTGAGGCCAAGGATACCCCTTTGGATTTTATGTGTGGTACTTTGAGGCATTGTTCATGGCTCTAGATGACTCAAAGATTTATTTAGAACCTAAGGCATGGCCATCTTCCCTATATCATTTCCAAGATCTTGAGATACATACCTACTACTCAAAAACACCTAGTGGCACCGACATCCCCAACCATAGGTTGGAATAACCTCAGAAGGCCTTGTGTGGTTATATGAGGCATCCTTATTGGCCCTGGCTCGTTGAAAGATTCCTTTAAGGCCTAAAGTTCATGTTTCCTCCCTTGACCGTGTCAAGGCCCCAAGACCCATACCTAGTGCTCAAGAATGTTAGTGTTACCTATATACCTAATTGGAAAAGGATGCCTTTGAGAGGTCATTTTTGGTGGTTCAAGGTGTCATTTATGGGAATGTTATCACACTAAATTGCCTTGGGTCTTTTAGTTTGTTTTAATCCTTAGATTTTGATTTTTTAATTTTCATCTCTTTAAAGTTATGTTTGTTAGGTCCCCTTAGATAAATAAAATTTTGAGTCATAGCTCATTTTTGATCCTCAAATTGATTTTTTGGACTTAAAACCTTGTTAGTTAATGACTTAAAGTTTTGGACCCCTTCATGATGTGTCATTAGGATCGATCCCTCCCCTCCCATGACTATACTGATGAGACACACCATTCTCCTCACTCATGACCTCGTGAGCATGCCTTGTTGTCCTTGCTTACCTATCCAATCATTTTTCAAACTGGAGCGCTGCTCACTCATCAGGCGGTTTTGTAGTGACTTACCCATTCATAATGATTTCCACCACGAGTTAAGATTACCATGACTGATGCCATGTTCCTTGTTTTCAGTGCCAGAAGTCAGTTAAAGGATGCCTTCAATATCTTTCATTTACGAGCCCTGGTAACGGTTTCTAATTTTGAAAAACTCAAGAGTGTTGCGCTGTGCAAATTCACAAGTTCTGAACATACGACATCAGTCTGACCAGATCTGATGGTGTGGTAGATCTGGAGGCTGGAAATTTCATGACTTCACCCTGATATTTCGTTGAAGATTCAAAAAGGTGTTTACTCCACACGTATCCCGCGTTACCTCCTGTGCACATTAATTTTCACAGAGAATTATCACTCAGAGTCTGGATTATTGGGCTTGCAAATTGTGAGAGACTTTTCCTCACACCCTTTTCTCTTTTCCTCTCATTAAAAACCTATGAACTTCACACCTATACGCCAAACTCTATAACACCCATCCACCATATCCATTGAGCTTACAGTTTATCCTCTGCATACACATCACACTATACAAAGGCGTTGCTTCACCATACTGTGTCTCCCCTGCTTCCTTTGTTATTCAAGTTGAGCATGTTTTCCTAGTTTCAAAAGGAAAATTATAGGAGTACCCTCTCATTGTTTAAACCTTCAGTTCCTGTACAAATTTAAGGGCGTCATTCCCACAGTCAAAACTTGGCTTACCAACACCAGTCTATTTAAAAGGGTTAGCCTTGTACATATGGAGCCCGATTTAAAGTCTTCCTGGTTATTACTATCCCATAAGCCTTTAAAAAGATCTCATTCTAAGCCATGGAGACTCCTCAATCGAGGAAGACACACAAAGGTGGCAAGGTGGTTAGGACAGAACCTGTGGACATGCATATTTTTTATATAGAGCCCATGGCAAGGGAGGTCTTTCAAAGAGTGGGATGCCTCTCTTTCTACCAAAATATGAAAAGAGGCCATCCAGAGGTAACAAAACAATTTGCATCACACTTTGATGGTAGGAGAACCAAGGTTGGGGATTTGGAATTTGAGGTGACTGAAGCCTCTATCTCAACTGCAACAGGAATCCCCATTACAGGTGAAAAGTGGTTCAAGGCCATGGATTTGAGTTTAGCCTATGCTAAATATCTCTTTAAACTTGAACATCAAGCCAGTGATTTATCTAAAGGTGTGCCAAGGGGTCAATTGATTGAACAATTTGACAGAATTTTGAAGATCATCCAGAGATATTTTACATGTGAAGGGAGATTTAACACATTGTACCAGTACCACATAAGGATTTTGCTACATTTTACTGGTAAAGTTGAGATGAATATTCCCTATTACTTGTTGAGGAGCATAGGTAAGATGTCATATAGGATTCAATCCAAATCTAAGGATGTGGATTCTAGCCTTTTCCACTCTGGATTGATCAGAATGCTAGTCTCTGAGGAATTGGGTAAGAAAGAGATTTCATGGGAGAATTTTATTGTTACTTCTCATTTCAAGTTGGATTTAGCATCGATTCCTCAATCACAAAATGCAAGTATTTATTACCCACCAGTGTTATTAAAGTAGGGAGTAGTAGGAAGAGAAAGGGTAGAGCCCCTGTTCAAGTTTCAGAGGTCAGAAAGCAGGTCACAGGAGGTGAGGAGGAGGCTTGTCCTTCCCCACAAAGATACTTTTCACCACCTCTTCCACTAGGGTTAGAAGAGGTTCCTTCTTCTACCAAAGCTACATCCAAGAAAGGGAAGACGCTACTCTTCCCCTCTTCTCCTCCAGTAGTCAAAATCAAGGGTAAAAGACCATTCACAAGGTCATCAATTCCTAGGGAAGTTGTTGAAGAACATTCCATACCAGAAATACTTGTGCAAAGGAAGAAGAGTAAAGGCATTGAAAATCTCAAGGAGAGAAAATAAGAAACCCCCATGCAGAGGAAGAAGGGTAAAATCAAAGCCACCAAGAAACATGATGAGGTAGATAAGGCACTTCCCATGCAGGTGGAAGAGGAGACTGAGAAAAAACCTATTGAGATTGTGCATGTCACTACTCCTCCCGACAGTTAGACCTTCAAAAGACTTATCAGACAACTTAGGGATGCAAGAAAAGAGATGGCTCAATTGAAAACAAAGGCCATGTCTGACAGGGTGAAAATGAAGGATCTCATGGATGGATACAACCATACCCTTGACTTGGCAAGGTTTGCAGCACGAAAGTCCCATCCCCTTCACAGGCAACTCCAAAACCTTTATAGGAATAATAGAGGTTTTCAATCTTAGAACAGGAAACTCAAGGCAGAGTTACATGATTTTCAAGATGAAGTAGCTCAAAGAAAGTTGCAGGTATTGGTTGAAGCTGCCATTGAGAAAGAGATATCAACAGTCAAGGAGAGCACAATCCCACTGAAAAATCCTATCATTTCTAAGAAGAAGAAGCCTGTTGTGCCAAATGAAGATCCTCCTTCTACTAGAAAGAGTGTGAGGTTAAGTGTCATGGTAAAAAATAGCTGATGAAAGGTGAGCCCCATTTTTGAGGATGTTTCCTTTTTGAGAGGGTAAATTGTCTTTCAAATATTATCTCTTCCATCTATACAGGCTTCTAAGCGTTTAACTATCAGAGTTTTGGTATTTTGTGAAGTGATAACTCCCTCAATGGTAAAGTGCACTACCTACAGTACTTCCAAGTCACCTAAATATAATGGGTTTGACATTATGCAAGACAACTATTTGCTCTAAACATGCTCAAGATTGAAGGTGCTACATTTTTTGACAGTGCTACCTAAACCTATACACAGACGCAACATAAGTGGCACTACCTACAGGTGATACTTAATATCTGGCAGAGAATAAACCTACACACAGGCACAACACAATGGCACTACGTAAAGGCACTGCCTAATATTTCACAGAGAACAAATGTTGGCACACAGGTGCAGCACAGTGGTGCTGCGTAAAGGCGCTATCTAATATTTCACAAAGAACAAAGTTTGGCACACATACATAGCACAGTGGCGCTACCTAATATTTCACAGAGAATAAAGGTTGGCACACATACACAACTCAGTCGTGCTACCTAAATGCACTACCTTTTCTACTTGTCCAGTTGTGAAATATGCTACTCAGATTGCTACCTAAAGAAGATACCAACATACATCAGGGATTCAAGAGGGCTAAGCTAACAAATTTTTGGATAGTTGATGATGGAGAATATTGTAGACACAAAAGCTGGCATCATGAGGATAATCACATGCTCCTAAAAGACACATGGAAAAATAGGAGCTGCGCAACAAAAGAGAATCAAATCAGTTTGAAGCTTGCTTGGATTAGTCACCAACATTTTCCTTCTTTATAGCATAGGTTGTTAAATAAGTTGTTAGATCAAATAAATGTTTAAATATTTTCAAGGGAAGGAGGCCAGCTCGTACCTCCAGTTGTTGCCTCCCTTTTGTTATAAATAGATAGATCAATTTTTTTGGTAGAGTCGGATGGTTGAGCAAGGCTCCCTTAGACTGTAATATTTTGATGAAGTGACTGTGATCTAGCTATGTAGTGGACTTAAAACATTTGGCTAATAGAAATCATCTTCCCTTTCAACTTATTTGCTTCTGATGCTAAATGTTCACGCTTTGAATGATTCACATGAATGATTGTGGTGATGTTATGGTGGATGTTTGATCATTATATTATCATGATGTTTATTTAGCTTCCTCAGTTTCTGAGTTCAAGAAGATCTTGTGTTAAGAAACTTTCTTCCTTAGGATTTTGAGGTCCTGATGTTTGCAATAGCCCCTGCACTCCTCTTATTCAAGTCTTCCCTCTATTCATACTTACTCCCAAATTAATGATTGAAGTTAGCCAAGACCTTGATTGTTGGTGCATGCTAGCCCTATTTTATGAGTTGGAACAATATCATTTTGATTCCCTTTCCATTTGACCCTTTAAAACACTCTTAAATTCATATATAACCTGATGGGTACTGGGATTTCCTTCCATGCAATCTAAAGGTGATTCCTAGTGCTAACATTCTTGGCACCATTACCAGGGAATGATTTGAAGACTTTTCCCTAGGATTAAATGACACAGTTTACTGGTTCTAAAGGTGCATTAGAACTCAGTATCTTGAAGATTGCATATTGCACCTAGCGAGTCCATTGTTTCATATCTGGAACCTAAAGGCAAACATACGAGGTCAAATCCACAACTACCTTTGGTTCCATCTAAGGCTAACCCAAATATAATGATCAAGAAGGGAAAATCTTCTCTAAAACATTTTTTTGCTGCTGCTACAAGTGCTTCTGGCCAATTGCCTAATTTCACCCTTGATACTCCAGTTGTTTTATCAAGTAAGATTTATTTACCTTCTGCTGAAGTATCTAAGAAACTTGATTTTGAAGAGTTTCCTATTGAATACTCTTCCTTTGAAACTTAATTTAAAGAAGAAAACATTGACATTTTCTCTTCCCCTGACATTGAAAAGTGTTTCAGACTTGATAGTTGTGAAGATTTCCCCACTTTATGTTTGACCACTCCTCTTTCTGTTAAAACTTTTGTTGCTAAAGAAGTGGAAACTTCATCCCCTTTACAGACCTTGCCATCTTCTTCCAAGACTCATCCCTCTGTATTAAAAAATGAAACTACTCCTTCATATTTTCATTCCTCTCCTAATTTTCACACAGTCAAGTCTCCTTCTCCTCCTTGTTCACCAAGAGTTCAAAATCAAATGGCAATTGTTAACCCCCCTGAAAATAGGATGGATGCCATAGTGTCTGCAAGATACACTCCTCTAGTCTTACCTCATCCAGTGAATTCCCTCCCTCCTGGAGACTACCTAAAATACATGCCCAAATTCATGGGAGAAGAAGATATAATAGCTGAGGAACATCTTGTTGCTTTCTACAGCTATGAAGATAACCGAAATATTGAAAATGAGGATGTGTGGATGAGGGTTTTCATCCAAATCCTTTTTGGTGAAGCTAGGAAGTGGTTTAGGGGTCTAGCCCTAGGATCCATTACTGGTATTGAAGCATTGGATGAAGCCTTCTTAAGGCATTGGGGGGGCAAAAAGGATTTTTAGTACTGCATCACCAAATTTGGATCCCTAAAAAGGAAAGGAGTCTATCTCTGAATTTTCTAAAATATTTAACAAAATGTACAACAAGATCCTTGATGATATTAAACCCACTAAAACCTCTACAAAAATCACTTATGCCATTTCATTTGACCCTAAGTTCTGCCTCCTCTTGAGAGAAAGAAGATCACCTTCCTTAGTTCATATGCAAGATGTTGCCTTAGAGGTAGAATATAATATAGTAGCATCATATAAGCTCAGGGGGAAATCTGATAGGGATAGGAGGAAAAACAGAGCTGAAGCTTCAAATTCTGATTCTTCTGTTGTCCATTCTCAAGTAGATGAGCTGACCAAACTAGTAAAATCTATTTCTACTAAGATTGAGAAGTTAAAATTAGAAGGGAAACAGACATATAGAAATTCTCAAAACACTGATAACAGAGGTAACTATAGGAGACCAAATAATGCTCCCCAAATCTTTCCCAAAGATCCTAGAAACAGAGAGAGAGATGATCAGAGGGTACAAGATCCTTTGAAAAATAATTTGGTTGTTGATGAAGAAGAAGAGGAGGTAGAAGTTGATCCTGAGATTCACTACTTAGGTGACACATCCCCATCCCCACACTTGACTCAATCCTTTTATGAGAAATACTTGTGGATATTCAAAGTCCACAAGTTCTGATCACAAATCATTTTCCTGAAACCAAAGAGATCTTGAAGCCTTCTTCTTCCTTTAGTTTTGAGAATGAGATCTAGAAAATAAAGATCCCTGTAAATTTTTTGGAATTGATAAAAAATGAAGAATTTAAAAAATGTCTATCCAAAATGCTATAGACTAAATCATCTCCAAATGCCACTTGTTATCATGCAGTTTGTAGCTAGGATAAAAGGCTATAAGATAGAAGGCCAAACTGGCGTAACAGGAACCAATACCACCCAATGTCACCACAATTGGATTGTTCTTTCTCTTTAGGAAGGTGAGGCCCAGGGGAGACGTCCCCGGTGACCTAGGGTTTTGAGGAGGCAAAAGGATAAAAAGACAAGGATAAGTTTTCTCCTCACAAGTCACCACCCGAACAGATAGTCTGGCCAAAGGCCAATTTAAAGTAAACCCCCCAAGAAAGTATACCTGCCTGGAACAAAGCAACAACAAACTGATATATGCAAGATATATCTCAATGGGGTCAGTACTTCATAAGACTATCTGATAAATATATAAACAATTATGGCAATAAATATTGACGAAGTCAATGTTTATAAATATAAAAATGCAAGTAATGTCACTTCACCAATAAATATTAGGACAATATGGCATTCAATGTAATCAATCAACACATCATCTAATAAATGCCCTACATCACCATTCAATTGCTCAAAGACAAAACTTTGCTGCATCAATGATATAATAGCCAAGGATGACGTCAACACTTAGGGTTAGTACGTTAGTCTAGGTTAGGGTTAGTGAAATTAGGGTTTTAATTCAAGGTTTTGAGGGTGTTGTGATCAAATTCACTTCAACGTTGGAGGACTTTAGATCAGTGCCTTCAGGGTAAAATGGAGTCAATTTAGTGGAGGATGCAAGGGTTGAAGGAGAATGGCTAAGGACTAGAGGGAAGAGTTCTGAAGTGCTGCTATGGCAGGGCCTCAAAAGAAAAACCCTAGGGGAGAGAGGCTCACTCCGTTGTTGCTATGGCAAGGCCTCATGCTCTCTCCTCCTTCCTTAGATGGAAAACGGCTAGCTCAATGAAGCACAAAATCAAGACAAGAAATTCTAATGAGGGAGAGTGTTGCTACAGCAAGGCTCTTTCATCAAACCCTAAAAGAAAAATGACCCTAAGTGTAGATAACCTAGGCCTAGGACGTCTTCTTCCTCTTGAGTTCTAGACAGTATGACCAACAAAGGGTAGGAAGAGAAAGGAGTGTAGCTATGGCTAGGCTCTCTTTGTCTTCCTAAATGGATGAAAATTTATCTTAATGGGGACATGAGATAAGGACCTACTTGTGTGCTTGTCACCTAGGGTTTTATTCATCAAATTATAAACATATGAAAGAAAATAATACTACAACCATTCATTTAATAAGTTTTGCAGAAAAAACACTTACATATCACCATGAAATAACATGCAAACCCTAGTCGTAACACCTTCCACCAAGAGAAAAACCAAGAAATGCCAAAAATATCTTCCTTCAACAAGTGCGCCTCACAAAATCAGCCAAATACCCAATATAGGGCGCAAATTTCAGACCTCCTTATGGAATGAATGAGTAGTGATGATAAAATGAGAGTGAAAATCTCTCATTTATACAAAACCTTGACCTAATTTTACATTTTAGGTTAGGTAAAAAGTCCGACAAGGCCAAAATATCAAATCATACTATTTTACATTAAATTGTTAAATTAAATCCTAAATCAAGATGAAAATAGAGTAAAATCCCCTCCAAGAGAGATGTTAGCCCCTTGTAGGGAAGATGGGGCATCCTGGAGCAAAACATCAGCCCTCACTAGGCTTCTCCAACCTGCCACACATGCCACTACTACCAAATCTGCCTCCAAAAGTGTCCATGATACTGGGTGATGTCATGGTCAAGGTGGTGACGGCATAGGCCTCCCAAGGCCAACGTTCCACTGAGAAAGGGTCATCCCCCCTAGGTCAAGCTCTGTCGGGGTGCCTCTAGTGGAACGTCCTCTTCTCCTATGGTGCAAAGCTCCGGATCCATATTTATCCTATATCTCCCCCTGATGGGGTCTCATCATCCACTTGATGGGCTCTTCATCCCCATGGAGGTTTTAACTTATCATCTCCCCATGTGTACCAATCCAAGATGGTACCTGTCCCTCGGGCATGGTCCTGCACATCAAAGTCTACGCCCTCCATGGGCTCATTAGTCACAGGGATCATAGAAATTTCAATCACATTTCATCATCAATATTAATAAACATATGCATAAAACCCCTAATAGATCAATCAATAGCTCAAAGACGTTACACAAACCTACTATACAAGTCTGGGAAAAGGGAAAGGCATCCTATTGGGATAGTTTCCACTAAATAAGGAAAGTTCCTGGAAGAGACCTCTTCCAAGACATGTAAGTGGATGAAGTGGTCAAGGGATGTCCAAGCAGGTGGGTGCAATGAAGGCCAAGGATGAAAGATGTTGTATGTGGGTGCCTTTATAGAAGGCGATATGTACCTTTCATGGATGCAATTATTTCCAAGCCCATTCATGCCTTTTATTCCTTTTGTTATTTCATTTTTTTATTGATTTTATCTTTCTTTTTTGCTCAAGATATAATCACAGGACATTTCCCTGGCATGGTGATCAGTGGTGACAACATTACCCACAAGTACTTTCATAGTAATGAGAAGGTTGGCTCATGATGAGATCCCCTTTCCCCTAGCCATGCAACCAAATGCCATTTTCCTGGCATGGTAACCAGCTGATGGCAATATCATACTGCTAGGTACCCATGGAACTAATAGGTTGGCTTGTGATGAGACCCCCTATTCTTTGGTTAGGTCTTGTTTTATTATTTTTAGGGTCCCTCTTGTTTCTTGTCGAGAAGCCTTTTATTGATTTCTCGGGGATCCCTGGGCAAAGCATATTGAGGTTTTATTCTCAGGATTTTATCTTTTACCAACTTTCTTTTACCTTCTAGGCCTTTATCCCCTTCTTCCCACTAGATAAGGTGCAACCCTAGAAAAGGTCAACCCAGTGCCCGGACAAGTGGAATGGGACAGGTGAGCGGGAAACAAGATGGAAAAGTGAAACTATGAAGGGAGCGGATGATGGCTTCTCAGAGACAACCCCAGTGGCTAACCAAAACCAACAGACACAGGATTACTAAGATATCCTGTCAATCCCCAAAACATGGTCAAGTGGGTAAGTGTAAGATCCAAGCAGTTGTTAGAAATAAAAGGAATTAGATGCATACATTCAATGGTTTTGATTATCAAAGTGACACATACCATGATACCTGAACTAATTAGCTCATGAAGCAAGAACCTTCTTTGACACAAGACAAGGCCGATGGCGGTGGAGGTTGTTGCTGCTGCTGACAAGATAAAGATGTTGGAAGAGAGAAAAGGTGGGCCCACCAGGGCCATGCTAAAGTCAATCCTACTCTCGGTACTCCATGTCTAGGACCTGTGGGCCTCGAGACATGATCTCCCATTTATCCCTGAAAGTGGGGGATAACATCTGGCTCCAAATCGGGGACATGTGCTCACCGTAAAGTGCATGATAACCTCAACACATCTAGCATAACCTGTTGACCTGCTCAATCTCAATAGAAGTTTCAGTAACAAAAATGGGGTGGTAATGCCACCCCAACATACATATATAGAAATAAAGACTGAACTAATACAATCAATAAGGTGAGTGTGAAATAAAACTAGCATGCAATGCAAATGGTATAATACATGAATGCAAAATGCCTACTTACTCATACTTACCTGTGATGTCAGGTCACCCCAACCTGGTGGGGTTTGAGGAGGCGCCCGCTGACGGGCACTGTGCATCTTCGTCTTCCAATGTAGACAGGTAATAAGAGTCATTAACAAACTTTATTCCAACCTTGAAAGGGCCAACCCAAAAATGAGTGTTTCCTTTGATATTAGTAGGCTCCCCTTTATTGGCATCCCACATCCATACTATGTCCCCCTCCTTCTAGTATTTTATTTTGAAATTGGTTGTTCCTTGAAAAACCCTGGTGTATTGTGTAGAGAGAGGTGGGTGGGATTCTACTGTAAATACTTCCTGCTGGGATGGATGGATCTATACATCATCTTCTACCTTCTTCAATATCTTCATATTCCCAGCTTCCTTCCCTTTGAGCTCGTCTAGGAGTTGTTGGTATTCCTCTTTCTTGGGCCACTTGATCTGATCAGAATACTCATGAAGAGTTTGTATGGTCTCATTATGTGATTTTTTATCTTTGATGGACTCACTAGGCTCTTGCACATGATTTGTAGTCAAAGGTACGTTCTGGAGATGACCAACAATTCCATCTTTCAAGGGTATATTCATGTAAGTGGGGTCCATATCAAGAGTACCTCCAAGCTTTGAGGAAAACTTCCTAGATAATAACATGCCCCACACATCTGGAATGTCCACAACCACTATGTACATGTGAATGACTTTCTTGGGGTATTCTTTAAGGCAAACTTCGACATTCTCAATCAACCCATGTGTGGGTATGTCTTTAGAATCAAAACCACACACATTCCTGTAAGGTCGTGTGACTTTCAAACCTAGTTGTTGCATGACTTTAAAGGACATTATGTTGGCATCTGCCCCTGTATCCAACAGGTAGTTATTGAAGCTCTTTTTGTTCATTATTAAAGTCATGAAGAAGGGGGGAATTTCACAGTATTGGACCCTGAAGTGATCGGCTTGCAACATGATAGGGGGTTCCATGGGTCCATCTAATCCTTGAAAGAAATTGTCAAAACGTTCTTTGACCGATGGCACCCTAATGACCTCTTTCAGGGGAATGGTTACATGCATCTTGGATAGTTCCCCTTCAAAGTCAAAGTTCAAGTTAACCCTTTCAGTCTTGGATGTTTCAGGAAGAAGAACATCCAAGTATGGGGGTTTTGTTTCTTTAGTTGTAGGTTGGCCCAGTTTCTTTCTTCTATACACCTGGAATTCTCGTTTCTTCAATTTTTCTTTTAATTTCTGGTCTAGGTTGTTTATTACCGCCATTCTGTCTTTCCTGGTCACCTCTTTTATGGCCTCTTGATGTTCTTCAACTGTGATATTTATCTGAGGGACTTCTATGATGTGGCCTATATTGTTCACTTGTTGATGGCCACTATCACTGTAAGGAAATTGATGTTCCCAATGTGCTTCACTGCATTGAAAACACCATGGGATTTCATCCACAATGTTGGTAGGTTTTGAGGTGTTTGGGAATTCTATGTCCTTGAAAACATGTTCGTTCCATTCAACGAAACCAACTACTCTCTGTACTGGATAGCCATCTTCATACAAATATTTAGATACATTAGAGGTGTCGTCGGGATAATCACCCCAATTTGTATCTTCTTCTGTCAAGGGAAAAGTGGGATAATCTTGTAAGAAGTAAGGATCCACCGAATAACAGTCACTGGGTTCAAGATCATATGTTAATAAGGAAGATGGTGTTTGCTCATATTTCTCAACATGACTGGTTTGTAATAGTGTGGGAATCCCCTCAAAAGATAATTTTTCGTCCGGGTCTTTCTTTGTTAGAAAAGAAGTTTTCAACATCTCATGAATTCTTTTAACCCTTTGCAAGATACAAGACATACTCGTGCTTAAATTGGTTCCACTATGTACCTGAGGCTCTTCAGACCTATTTTTCGAATCCTTATTGGTTTCACTCATATCTTGGTTTTCCAAAATTTGTGTGTTCAATACAAACAAGGAATCTTCAAAATTAGGTTTTTTATGAGTGGCCATACCCAAACCCTCGGATGGTTCATGTTGTCTTGAAAAGTTCAAGATATTGTCGGTGCCTGAGAAAGTTGTGCTCCATTTCCTTTTGGGAGGCATGAGTTATACATCAAGGATTTCTGGGAGCTTGGGTTCAGTCTCTATGATATCCTCATCACTGGATTTCCAAGAGTTTTTATTGTGCGAGAGATTAACCTGATAAATGTATTCTTCGAATTCAAAGTTCCTCTCAATATGGTAAGCGAAATATTGTGCTTCTTCTAGAGTCGAGGGTGACCAATCTTTCAGAGTAAACTGCAAGACTCCTTCCAATGAGTTCAAGTAGTGTTGGAGGATATCTTCTTTCGAGAAGCTAGGTTGGATATTTTTGAGGAGAAGATTGAACCTGTCATTGAAATCCCTAATGCCCTCGCTAGAAGATTTGCAAATATTAGTATATTGAGAGCAAAGGGAATCCATGCTTTCTTTTTGACACCAATTTTTCTTAAAGACTTGTTCAAGATCTTTAGGGTTTTTGATGCTTCCTTTTGGGAATTTGTTAATACATCTTATGGCACTTCCAATGAGTGAGCTCACAAATATCCTTAAAAGGACATCAGGGTGTTCTTGTCTATATTGGTGAAATTGGAAAGCATCACAAAATTTGGTCCAATGAGAATTTCCATAGGATCCATCTTCCCTTGAAAACTTAGGTATCCAGGATTCGACCTTCTTGGGTAGATCAAGTAACCCCCCTTAGGTGTTAGCTAAGCCTAAAGGGCCAAAGAGTTCTTTATGAGACCCTTTGGGAGAACGTATGTGGGTGACAGGATTTGGAGAGGTCATAGTAGATGAAGATATATATTGATGCCCACTATGGGTCGTCATTAGCTATTTGTGGAGTCGCCAGATGATTTGCTTGAAATCATCAAAAAGATAAAGGGAAAAAACCCTAAGTGGAGTCGCCAGGTAAGCTTGTAAGATAAGGTTTTTGAGGCAAGGCTTACCGAAAATGTGTTGTCTGAGGAAGGTTTGACTCAGTGTTCCCCGACAACGGTGCCAAAATGTTATCACGTAGTTTGTAGCTAGGATAAAAGGCTATAAGATAGAAGGCCAAACTGGCATAATAGGAACCAATCCCACCCAATGTCACCATAATGGGATGGTTCTTTCTCTTTAGGGAGGTGAGGCCCAGGGGAGACGTACTCGGTGACCTGGGGTTTTGAGGAGGCGAAAGGATAAAAAGACAAGGATAAGTTTTCCCCTCACAAGTCACCACCCAAACAGATAGTCTGACCAAAGGCCAATTTAAAGTAAACCCCCCAAGAAAGTATACCTGCCTGGAACAAAGTAACAACAAACTGATATATGCAATATATATCTCAATGGGGTCAGTACTTCACAAGACTATCTGATAAATATATAAACAATTAGGGAAATAAATATTGACGAAGTCAATGTTTATAAATATAACAATGCAAGTAATGTCACTTCACCAATAAATATTAGGACAATATGGCATTCAATGTTAGAAAAACAGGACCGTGGAGCAATAAAATAAAAAAAAATGTGGAAACAAAACACAGAAGATACACAATACAAGAGAAACACAGATTTACGTGGTTCACCCAGTGTGGGCTACGTCCACCAGAGAAATTTCCAGGTCCTTCCTTTATTATTATCCAGCAAATGAAGGGATACAACCTACAGCAAAACCCGCAGTAACTTCCTCTTCTTTCTCTCACAGTCTCCTCTCTCAGAATACAATATTCTCCATCAATCATAGCCGCAATACATTTTCCTCATAAAAGAGGGTTTCCTTCTAGGGCAAAAACCCTAACATAATCTCTGTCGTTAGATCTACGACCTTATAATGAACGGTCCATATTTACAATGAAATTACAATATACATTTACAAGGCAATTTTTCCTTTGGGGGATTTTCCCCGAAACCCCCATCGAGGGATGCTACCCTTGAACCCCCGTTGGGGGCCCACTTGCCCCCAGACCCCCTAGCCAGGGGCATATCCCCCCCGAACCCTGCAAAGGGGGCACCCCCCCTCTGCACTCCCCCACGTGGAAGAGTGTACATACTTCTGGGGTGTAAATACTTCACAGCGTATAAACGCGACTGAAATCAAGGACCTCTCAATCAGGAAGATAATCAAGCTCCATAACCAACAATCTCCCACTTGGAGACTGATCTCAATAACTCCACCACTGTTGTATATGCTGGACTCTGAACCTTCTTGGACCTGACAAATTTCTCATCTTCATCTTCATTCTTGAAGACCAAATGAAACTGAGCAGGAACTCAATTTCTCCCTGGTTACTCCCTTTGTTAACATGTCTGCAGGATTCTGGCTAGTGTGTATCTTTTCCAACCTCAAATGTCCATCTTCCAAGGCGAATCGTATGAAGTGGTACCTCAACTGTATATGATTAGTCTTCGAATGGAAGGCTGAGTTCTTTTCAAGGTGAATGGCACTCTGACTATCACAGTACAACCTGTTGTTCTCCTGCTTCTTTCTCAATTCCTCCATAAACCTCTGTAACCAAATCATCTCTTTACTAGCCTCTGTAGCAGCAACATACTCTGCCTCTATTGTTGAAAGTGCAACAACCTTTTGCAGTTTCGAAATCCAACTTACTATTGTTCCACCTATAGTAAA
>SNQJ01S0113646.1:0-28368 GCA_010110895.2 Picea sitchensis
CTTCTATTTCTCATCTCTGAGTTTGATATCACACTGTGCATAATGTGATTTTCCTTTCGCCCAGTTCAACTCCTTATTCCAGTGAGAATAGCCAACCTAACTCAGTCACGACATATTGCTTTTATACAATCCTTCCATTTAGTTACACTTTGAATCTCCAAATAAATGCACAAGCAACCATATCGCAAATCATCCAATAACTATGATTCAGTTATGCTAATTGAATCGTAACTACTCAATAATCTGTGAATTGCAACTGTAACCCTTCGATCAGATTGTCAAGATTATCAGCAACATTGGATTAAACATGCAAAGACTTGTTGATTTATCAAATATGTTCCTCGCGAACTTTTCTTGCACGAACTAGCACTGGGCATGTTTCTCCCCACATGCCCACTCGCTATGACCATACGACAAAAAAAATTTGTTTCGCGATTTCACGTTTTGGGTGATCGACAGTGAGTCACCTCGATTTTCCCAACTTGAAAAACTACGAGGTGGAGCCTAGAAACATGCCAGCGCCTTCACCGATGTGACCATGTCTATGACCATGGGCCAAGCATTTGAGCATTTCGCGACTTGGTGACTCGCGATGTCAGAGGTTAGAACACCTCCCTTCTTCTGATTCCTGAACTCCTGACTTCCATCTCCTTAGATCAATGGTCTGAGATTTACCATGACTCAACAGTTGTGATCACCTTCTACATTTTGGGCTTTCGCGAGTTCCTGTCTGACGTGGTCTGCAGTTGTCCTTGCTGATGTGGATCTCCTCTCATGGCACATGTTCTTCTCCTGGATATGATGGCCCAGTTTATTCCTCGATCCAATGGTCAAGATATCCTCTTCGCGAACTCAGACTTCATATCAGATCAATAGTCCATATCCTCAATGATCCAACGACCCAGATCATTTCATGACTTTTCATATCGCGAGTTTCTACAACTCTCACCTTTGACTTCTCCAGCTCGCGATTCAGCAAAATTCTTATCTCTCACCACATGTCCTCGGAATCCAACGGTTGCTTGTCCTTCACTCTCTTATCGAACAGCTGAGGTTTAGTCTCCTCCTCTGCGCTCTTTTGAGTGTCCTCACTATTGTTCTCCTCCTTGTTGTTCTTTCCATCAATTCTCTTAGTGTCATCTTTGTTTTTCTTTCCATCAATGACAAGCACATTCTTTTCCTGAAATATATTCCAACAATCTCCCCCTTTGACTTGTTCTTTCCATCAATGACAAGCACATTCTTTTCCTGAAAGATATGCCAACAATCTCCCCCTTTGGCATTGATGGAAACCCTGAAAGGTTTCACCTGCACTGATTTGATGTAGCATCTAGACAACTAACCACAACATTTCTCCCCCTTTGACATCAATGTCAAAGAAAAACTTATCCCCCTGAGTTGTTACAATACTTACCAAAAATATGGCAAATATTCAATAAGTACTCCCCTTGACAAAGTGAACAAATTAGACAAAAGAAGATATGATCCCCAACTTCTGACGAAGATATTCAAATGATGTCACTGCTAATGTTTTAGTAAAGATATCAACTATATGTTATGTGGAAGGAATATAATCCAACTAAACAACTATGTTTGTAACTTGTTCTCTGAGAAAATGGTATTTTATTGGTATATTCTTAGTCTTTGAATGAAGTACAGGATTCTTGGAGACACTAATGGCACTTGTGTTATCACAATGAAGTGGGATGGGATCAGTATAAGTTACCTTCAAATCTGCAAGAGTTTGTATCATCCATAAAATATGAGTTCAACAAGTAGCAACAACAATGTGCTTTGCCTCTGTAGTTGATAAGTAAATAGATCCCTGCTTCTTACTAAACCATTCTACTAACGAGTCACCCAAGAAGAATGCACCTCCACTGGTGCTCTTTCTCTCATCCACACAATTTTCCCAACCAGCATCTGAATAAATAGTTAACTGAAAATTATGATTTCTAGGATACCACAAACCATAAGTCATTGTGCCCTTCAAGTATTTTAATATCCTTTTGACAACTACTAAAATAATTTGTTTGGGAGAAGATTGATAATGACCTACCATTCCAACAGCTTGCACTATATCAGGACGGGATGTTGTGATGTACAAAAGACTGCCTATCATTGATCAATATGTTCTTTGATCAACATCAGGTGAAATATCATCTTTACTAAGCTTGCAACCAACCACCATAGGTGTACTAACAGGAGAGGAATCTTCCATCTGGAAAATTTTCAACATCTCTTTCAAATATTTTTCTTGAGAGATAAATATTCCTGCATAAATCTAATTTACTTGTAAACCAAGAAAATGTGACAGCTCTCCTATCATGGACATCTCAAAATCTGTTTTCATAGAATTAGAAAACCACTGAATAGAAGATTCATTAGTATAGCCAAAAATAATGTCATCTACAGAAACCAAAAAAACTAATAGATCGTCACCTTCATACTTGATATATAGATTGATGTCAACAGTGCCTTTCTTCAACCCTTTGTCTTGTAAAACTTTATCGAATCTATAATACCAATCTCGTGTTTCTTGTTTCAATCCATATAAATCCTTCTTCATCTTGCAAACATAATTAGGATTATCTGTCAGTGAAAATCCTTCAGGTTCCTCCATATATACTTCTTCTTCTAGATCTCCATTGAGAAATGTTGACTTAACATCCATCTGATATACTTTAAAGTTCGTATGACATGAATATGCAAGAAACATTATGATGGCTTCCAATCTTACCACTGGTGCAAAGGTTTCAAAAAATTCATGTCCTTCAACTTGTGCATACCCTTTACATACCAATCTGGATTTATTCCTAACAATTTGTCCTTTTTTATTCATTTTATTCTTGAATACCCATTTGGAGCCTATTACATTCTTATCTTCAGGTCTAGGAACAAGATCCCAAGTGTTTTTCTTCTCAATCTGATCAAGCTCCTCATTCATAGCTCTAATCCAATCATCATGCTCGCTTTCTTCATCAAAAAAATTTGGGTTCAATCATAGATAGGAAAGAAATCTGAGATTGTTCTGAGTCTTTAATCAATTTCCTTCTTGTCTGAACTCCTTTATTCATATCTCCAATTATCTGATTTTTAAGATGATTCTTTCTAACAATTCTGAGAGGTGGTTTTGTTTCTGTCTACTTAGTTGGGTCTGCCTAAGTATTTTTATCTTCATCTGATTTAGATTCTTCTCTTTCTGATCCTTGGACCTGTTCATCTTAAACTTCAACTATATCTTTTGTAGTTGATTCAACACTCCTTACATTTCGTATCGAGATTTTTTCATCAACTTTTATGTCGATACAATCAACCAATTTATGTAGTCTCTTATTATAACATCTGTATCCTTTACTATTTGTAGCATAACCTAAGAAGATACCTTCATCAACCCTGTCATCATATTTTCCAATATTTTCATCAGTATTCTTGATATAACACTTACTCCCAAAGACTTTAAAATGTTTGATTGAAGCAGGTCTTCCAAACCATAGTTCATAAGGAGTCTTGTCACTATGTGGCCTAAGATGAGATTTGTTAAGAATATGTATAGTTGTATGAATTTCTTCTACCCAATATGTCTAAGCAATATTCCTTTCATTCATCATTGATCTTGCCATCTGCTGAACTGATCTATTCTTCCTCTCAACTACTCCATTTTGTTGTGGAGTCCTTGGAATAGTATACTCTCTTTTGATCCCATGTTTATCACAAAACTCTTTGAAATTCCATGAACTAAACTCTCCTCCTCTATCAGAACTTACTGCCTTCAATCTTTTTCCTATTTGATTCTCATTCAAAGCCTTAAAGACTTTGAATTTTTTGAATGCTTCAGACTTTCCCTTCAAAAAGGAAACCCATGTTAATCTAGAATAATCATCAATAATCAACATGAAATAGTTTTATTTTCCTATACCTTCCTTCCTTGATGGTCCACATAAATCCATATGTACTAACTGAAGAGGTTTTTCTGTAGAAGGAAAGTTCTTAGATTTAAACTATGTTCGAGTAAGCTTTCCTATTTGGCAAGGTTTACAAACATAATCATATGGCTTTGATATCTTTGGAAGATATTTTACTGCCCCACTGGTTCTAAGTTTTAATATATGATCAAAATTTAGGTGTCCAAGTCTCCTATGCCATAGCCAAATTTCATCATACTTTCTTAAGTGACATTCTTCTTTTTCTTTTTCTAAAACATAGACATTGTTTTTTGTTCTTATGCCTTTTGCAATCAATTGTCTTGAATTCACAGATTTTATTATACAATCTTTAAAAGTAAAAACAACTTCACATCCTCGATCACAGACTTGACTGACGCTAAGAAGATTATGTTTCAGACCAACTACAAACAACACATCTTGATATTTCCCTTTTCCATTACTCAGACTTACCATTCCTTTACCTTTTATTTTTCCTGGTGCATCGTTTCCAAAAGTTACATTCCTTGATTTTCTTTCACTTAGAGTTAGAAACTTACTTTTTTCTCTAGTCATATGTTTGGAACATCCACTATCAATATACCAGGGATTCTTTTGTCTTTGGGCTGGTAACACTAATCCACATTGGTCATCTTCTTTCTTCTTCCAAACCTTGAAATTTTTAGTAGCAGGATTCAAATCTGGATTATAGTTTCTTAAGCGACAGTCTATAGCTTTATGTCCATAATTATGGCAGGTGTAACATTCTGGTTCACTGAATAACAGATCATAAGGATTGTTATGCTCATAACTGTTGTTATGCTTAACCTACGTCTTTTTCCCAGCCATCACATGATTTGTAGTATGTGGTTATTTGTTACTTGGTTGTCTCAATATTTTTTGTGGCAGATAATTATTCCTTGAGTATCTTGATTGCTCATATCTAAATCTTAAAGAACAATTTACAGCTTTGTGACCAAAGTTAGAATAGAAAAAACAATATCCATAGAAAAATCCTTTGTACCTGGAAAATGGTTGTCTTCTTTGAGAGAGTCGATTTCTTCCATGCTGATGATTTCTTTGTCCAGAAGATGTGTTTGTCTTTGATCTATAGGTTCGATTCTGGTACTTTTTCTTTCATTCCTTCTTGGCGGCTGATTATCTTTCTCTGTTTCTGCAAAGTGATTTTTGTCAATGATTGTAGATTTGACAAACTTGATCGATTCAGTGTTACTTGGTTTCAACTTTGGATTCCTTTGTTGATTTAGAATGGAGGTTAATCCTTTTGAGGCTTTAATACTTGATATATTTTGGTGATACAATGCCTTAAACTTCTCCATCTCTTTTCTGATTTTTACTATCTCTTCTTCTAAGGCTTCACATCTCACTTTCTTCTATGATAACTGTTGTTTCAGAATGTCCTCTATTTTCTTTGCCTCTTATAACTCCACTTTTATCAAGGAAAAGTCTTCATCAAGTTTTTTACCATTCATTTTAAATTGCATCAACAATTGTTTTTGTTTTCTCTACTTAAATCTGAGTCCATCAATTTCTTCCAAAGCACTGATTAATTCACCTTCTGTATCCTCCACGGCTTCTTCATCATCCATTTCACCTCCTGTGTGTTCATCATCAAGATAATCCATAGCCATAAGCATAAAATCATTCACTTTGTCTTCACAGGATGAATCGCTATCTATGTCTTCTGAGGAATCGTCATTGTTTTCACACAAACTTTTCTTTTTACTATATTTCTTAAATTTGTATTTATTTTCATCATCAGAGTTCTAGTCCTTTTTCTTGTGAGGACACTTAGATGCAAAATGAACTATATTACCACAGTTAAAACATTTGAAGGGCAGTTTGCCTTGATATTTTCTTGATCCTTTCTTTAACCTTCCCACAATGTTTTCCTCAATATCATCTAATTATGAATCAGTATTCTTGTCTGGTTTAAAATATGATTCTCTAGTGATGGATTTATCTTTGCTAATTCTCATTTCATATGTAGTTAGTGTCCCTAGGATTTGATCAATAGACAGAGTTTTAAGATCATTTAATTCTTCAATTGCAGAAACTTTTGGATTAAATCTATCAAGCAGAGATCTTAAAATATTCTGAACTAAAAATGCATCTTCAATCTTCTCACCAAGACCCTTCATGGCATTCACAATCTCTTCAACTCTTAAATAATACTTACTAACTTTTTCATCCTCATTCATCTTTAGTTGTTCAAATTTCAATCTATATGTTTGAAGTTTGACATCTTTTACTTTCTCATTTCCTTCATAACTTTTAATACGTTTATCCCACATTGCTTTGGAAGATTCAAGATGCATCACCTTTACAAACTCAACTTCAGGAAGTCCATTCAAGATAGCATTCATTTCCTTTGCATTGAAGATAAATTCTAACTTATCATCTTTAGAAGCTAGCACAACAGGATTTATATATCCAATTTCTACTACATCCCAAACATCAACACCTAAGGCCATTATGTATGTTCTCATTCTAACTTTCCAGAAGGAAAAAATTGTTCCATCAAACAGAGGACACTTATTGGATGAAGTCCCTTCATGACTTGTCATGTTTAAGCTTACAGATCTACCTTTAAATAAAAGGAACCCGCTCAAATACCAATTGTTGAAATTAATAAGACAACTGGGGGGGGTTGAATCAGTTGTTAATGTGCTTAAACAATATTATGTCTATTAAAACATTTTTTCATTATTCTCTAAGTGGCCATCAAGATTACACAAGATATGAACAACATAAATAATAAACATCAATCACACATATGATATACACAGAGATAAATTTTCATGAGGAAACTCATAAAGGGAGAAAACCTCTTCTTCTTTGAATGATAGGAAGTCTTTTATGTTTTGTACATCATCTATCTTTGAGAACCAACTCAAAATGAGGCTACCACCTTTGTTTTACAAGCTGCAACTTACTGAGAGCCCCAACTCTTTTGTTTCTCTAGCACCCACTAGAAGGAAGCACCAACTCCCTGAGTGTTCCAGCATCAACTGGATGGAAGCACCTACTTCCACTTATACAGACACCAACTTGCATACAGAAAACTCTGTGTTTTTCCTAGCACCACCCTACCACCTTGTTTTCTAGCCACAACTAGATGAAAGCTACAAATTCTAGTATTCAAGCACCAAATTGAATAACAGAGGACTACAATCCTCCATAGCACCTCTGTACCTCCATGATTATAAATAAATGATTGAATAACCAACAATACAGATATATCAATTCTTACCAATTCTTCTTTGTTCTTCAATTCTTCTCTGCTTCACTATTCTTTTGTTTTGTTCATACTTGGCTTGACTTGTTGTCTCTTTATATTTGTTCTTTTTTTGTTCCTCTCATGCTATTTAGTATGTGTACATTATGATCTCTTCACCTTTTTTGTTCTGTTCAGCTTCTATTTCTCATCTCTGAGTTTGATATCACACTATGCATACTGTGATTTTCCTTTCTCCCAGTTCAACTCCTTATTCCAGTGAGAAAAGCCAACCTAACTCAGTCACGACATATTTCTTTTATACAATCCTTCCAATTAGTTACACTTTGAATCTCCAAAGAAACGCACAAGCAACTGGATCGCCAATCGTCCAAGAACTATGATTCATTTATGCTAATTGAATCGTAACTATTCAATAATCCGTGAAGTGCAACAGTAACCCTTTAATCAGATTGTCAAGATAATCAACGTCATTGGATTAAACATGCAGAGACTTGTTGATTTATCAAATATGTTCCTCGCAAACTTTTCTTGCACGAACTAGCACCGAGCATGTTTCTCCCCACATGCCCACTCACTGTGACCATACGCCAAACAAAAGTCATTTCGCCATTTCACGTTTCGGGTGATCAACTGTGAGTCACCTAGATTTTCCCAACTAGAGAAACTCCAAGGTGGAGTTTAGCAACATGCTAGCTCCTTCACCAATGTGACCATGGCTATGACCACTAGCCAAGCATTCGAGCGTTTCGCGACTTTGCGACTCGTGATGTTGGAGGTTAAAACACCTCCCTTCTTTTGATTCCCGAACTCCCGACTTCCATCTCCTCAGATCAATGGTCTGAGATTTCCCGTGACTCAATGGTCATGATCACCTTCTACATTTCAGGCTTTCACGAGTTCCTATCTGACATGGTTTGTAGTTGTCTTTGTTGATGTGGATCTCCTCTCATGGCACATGTTCTTCTCCTAGATATGATGACCCAATTTATTCCTTGATCCAACGGTCAAGATCTCCTCTTCGCGAACTTGAACTTCATATCATATCAATGGTCCAGATCCTCGGTGATCCGACCAACCATATCATTTCGTGACTTCGCATATCGCGAGTTTCTACAACTCTCACCTTTGACTTCTCCAGCTCACGAGTCAGCAAAATGATGATCTCTTGCCACATGTCCTCTGAATCCAATGGTTGGTTGTCCTTTGTGCTCCAATATGACGGTTGAGGTCTAATCTCCTCCTCTGCGCTCTTTTGAGTGTCCTCATTATTGTTCTCCTCCTTGTTTCTCTTGCCATCAATTTTCTGAGTGTCATCATTGTTGTTCTTTACATCAATGACAAGCACATTCTTTTCCTGAAATATATGCCAACAATCTCCCCCTTTGACTTGTTCTTGCCATCAATGAAAAGCACATTATTTTCCTGAAAGATATGCCAACAACTTGCATATGATACACTAGATGTATTCTCTTTTATATTTTCCCTTATATTTCTTCATATCTTCGACTTGCAGAGATAAGCTAGTGAGATGACTCAAAATTTGACTCATACCTAAGATGTATTCTCCCATAGGGACTGATTCTAGCTTCGTGGCGATCTCCAGTGCCTCAGCCTGCGAAGAGAACTTTTGTTGGATCAGAGGAACTTTGATGTGTGGTAGGAGGGCAGCAATGAACCATTCCTTGTTCTACTCATCTAGAATCTGAAAATGCAAATGACCCGTCAAGGTCTTAAAACTCTGATCAAACTCCCAAATAGGTTCAACTACTCTCTGCTTGAATTATTTCAGTTCTTTAATGCACTGCGACTTTGACTTGGGTTTTTTGAATACTGCACTCAACTTAGTCTTGATATCATTCAACGATTTAGGTTGTACAGTCCCTTTAACAAACTTCATGTACCAGCTCAGTGCGTGGTCTCTCAAGGTAGTACTAAACTGATCTCTCTAAACAACTTCGTCACTAACTTTCTTGATACTCCATACATCTTTGCATAAAAACCAGTGATGATCAGGATCTTCGGATCCATCTCCTCTAAATATAGGTAGCCTAATTTCATCTGGCATAGATCTTCCTAGGTTTCTTGACTGAGTATGTACTAAACTGTTGGTAACATTTCTTTAAGTGATCTGATAACTCAGACTACTCTAGTTACTTAACACTGCTAAAACAACAAGAGGAGTAATAGTACTTACTTTGACAGTTGACGCAGTCCTTGAAGTTTTTGATTCTTCCCGGCGAGGTTCTTCAGTCTTCTCTTCCTATTCCCTAGCAGACTCTGAATGCTCCTCATTCAATAACTCTTCTTATTCTCCACTGTAGAACCCTTCGTCCCGTGCTAGTAGTTTGTGGCTCTGCTCAAACAAGTTTACCAGAGGAACCTCTCTGAAGTTTCTCCCACTGTGCATATGTCCAACCTCTGTCACTATCATTGTCTAAGTTCTTGAACATTATATTTTCAATCCATCTAGTTATTGTATCTTCAAGATGTTCTTCTCATGCAATAGCATCTTGATCTTCAGATTCAGAAAGTGTAAAAATTTTCCTCTCCGTCCCTTGAAGAAATACCTCTATGCTTGGATATATGACTCTACTCTGTCAATAGAAAACTCGGTAATGTACCCTCTGATAGTACTATCAAACCAATAATCTACTTCTCTTGACACAACATTATCAACTCTCTTGACCTTCTTGATTAGCATCGATGTCTAAACCACAGGTGGTCTAGATCTGATTTCAAACTAGGTATCTGCTAATCTCTCTAACCACTCGTATATCTCCTTA
The DNA here is from genome assembly GCA_010110895.2 of Picea sitchensis. Lineage (NCBI taxonomy): Eukaryota > Viridiplantae > Streptophyta > Pinopsida > Pinales > Pinaceae > Picea > Picea sitchensis. Next base: position 9,969 of record SNQJ01S0113646.1, read on the forward strand.
TGAACTCCTCCAAAGAAAATCTTGTGTATATCAGTAAATATATACCTTCCTAGCCATTCTTCTTCACTAATGTTAGGGTTCTTGTTCTGGGCTTCGGTGAATTCCCTCTCTTTTTCTTCTATCCACTTCTGAATCTCTGTCTTCAATGGAAACCACCTTGACATTCCCTCACGAAGATCTTGGTCCCTGCAACGGAACCATTTGTTGGCACAGGGGTAGACCCAGGGTTCAACTCTAACAATGCACCAACAAGCCCTAACTATTGGCCCCTTCGGAAACACCTACTGAGAAGATGCAGCCTCACTCGAAGTAGCAATAGGGGGTTGTAGGACACAGGTGTCTAGAACTAGAGGAAATGCAAAGTGGATCCAAAACAACAACACACAGAGATATAGTTATTCTTTACCAAACTTAAACCTACTTCGCAAGTTATATCTCAGATATAACACAACGATGCAATAATAGTATAAAATAAGGCAAATAACACAACATCAACCACAGAGACAAAAATATTTACATGGTTCACCCTCTCCCTAGGGCTACATACACAGAACTGTGTTTGTTGATATATTAAATGAAAACATAAATTTCTATCTGTGCACTTAGCTTGCATATCTCTCTCTCTTTCTCTATTCTCTATCTCCCCTCCCTATGCACCCAGCTGCAAGGTTGATATTCATACCCAGTTGAAGATCTTACAATCCAAGAACACTCTTACACACGATACTTCTCTTACGCAACAATAATAATCACTCTCTTAACCCATAGTGACGAACAACGAACCCTTCTTCTCTCCTCTAGGTCTTTATTTATACATTACAATGACTCTCAGACAACCTTAGACCGAAGTCTAAGTGTCAAAACTCTAGATCCCAAAACCCTAGGTGTCTAAACCCCTAGGTCCACTTGACCCGTATTTTCAGGGCTTCACCAACTTGTCTTTCCGTCTTTTTTGCGAGGTGCTCCAAAGCACTCGTTGATGTATTTTTCAACTTGTTGAGTTGTCCACAATACATATCCCTTGTTTATCTGTCTTCCTTGATATTCTTGTTCAACGACTCGCTTTCCCTTACTTTGCTCCTTCTTTTTTTCTTCTTTGACCACTTCGACCCATCCTCAGTCCATGTGCCTTCCGTGCAATTTGTACTTCCTCTTTTCTCTTCCTTTTTATTCGATTTCTTCCTTAATTCATAACCAAGGGCCAAAAAAAGTGTCATTGATGAAAGTGGACATTTTGAAGAATGTTTCATATTCATTAACAAAATCTATGAGAATTGAGAAGTTCTCTTGGTGTAGTAGATACATGGGCATTGTTTCCCTGGATTGTTGACTATGTAACCTTGTAACCCCCTGTATTCAAAGAAAACAACAAGTGGGAGAATGTTGGTTATGTGTTATATTCTTTGCATGATTAGTCGTAGTGTCTTCTACGTTGTGTAGGGCACATAGGGGGGTTGTAGGGGTTTAGGGGTAGCTACCCCAAGAATTTGTTTTTCCTCAGGAAACGTGTCACATTTTTAGCTCGTTTTTTTATGTCTCCTCGATTTACATGCCCATTGTTGGGAGTTTTTTCGGCACATGGATTTTGTCGATGGTTTTCTATTTCTGGTTAAGGAATTAGGTTTGTTGAATAATCTAGGTCATTGGGTTAGGGTTTTTGATGCCACTAACACCTATATATATTGTATTATAAACAATGTGTCACTATGAATGAATATAGAATATGTCGGTTTTCCTAGTTTGGTTTTCAAGGGGAAAATTATTTATGTAATGTGTGTATTTTTCATTGTATCTTTTCTCTTCTTTTATTGAAAATATGTTTGCAGTAAAATATTGTACAAGGTTAAAATCTACATAAAAGACATGAAGAATACAAGTAAATAATATTTTGAATGCTTTTCATATACATCAAAGATTTACATGATGAAGCACCATGAAGAGAAAGAATGGACCTGTAGGCAGGGGGAGCGGCCCCAAGTATAATTACCCCTTTCTATTGATGTCAAAGGTGGAGAGAGAAAAAAAAGGCATGGAAACATAGAGAAAGAAAAAATGCATGATGACAGGGGGAGTGATGGTCACATGGGGAGAATGAGAAAGATCATGAGTGTTCCCATGCGATCGGTGTCTCCATCAATGCTAAAGGGAGAGATTGTTGGCTAGTTGTTTTTCATTGATGTCAACAAGCAGTGGTTGTCATTCATGTCAATAGATGTGATGGGTGTATTTGGAGAAGTATCTAAAGTGGTCCTCTTATGGCGTAGCTCTAAGAATGGCCCTCATGAGAATATGCTTTGAAGAAATATACAAGAAGCCCCAGAGGTGTAGTTATGGAACTCAAAGTTGATATTGGAAAAAGTTCATGACGGATAGTGTATATGCAGGTAACTTACTCATGGATGGATAGTCCTTGTCACTTCGTTTACAGTGATAGGTGGCACGCCACGTGGTTTCTCATGGTTGAATATTTATGGCCTTGTGAAGTTAGAATCCCCAAAGAATGTTTAAGAAACCCTTACTTAGTTACAAGTCAATTAATGAAAGGGTAAATTGGTTGTAACAAGAAATTCTAGAAGCCCCTAAGATTAAGGAGAGAGGTTACTTGGAAAACTCATAAATACACCTCAAGGAGTCTCTCATAAGTACATTCACTCACTCATTATATTGAATATATTCTTGTGAGTAAGTCATATATTGGCAAGTTTGCGACGACAAAATATGATATAGAAACAAGTGAGAAGTGCAGGAGTTTTTAGGTTGCAGAGGAGAGAAGAAATTTCTAAGGAAACCCTAGTTTGGTTGACCCCCATGGGTCAGGCTACTAGTGTCCCACGAGGCACCCCCACAAGTTGTCTATGTATCGTCACACGAGACCCCACTAGACAATAGGTCTTGGTCCTATGAGGACAAGGCATATCTAAAGGTACAACAGGTTTGTGATACAGTGGTATGCTACAAGTTTCATGAGTAAAGGTATGTTTTCTATGTGTTCATTTGAGGCTTGCTTCATGTATGGTATGACATATGATTAAGGAATATCTTGGAGGCCTCTTGGGAATAGGGATGTTATGCTTGAGGGGACATATGCTTGAGACATATTATTGGTATTTGTTCTATGGATTTCATGGTTCTTTGTTAGAGTCACACTCCTGTAATATTGGATTGAGGCACATTCTTGTATATCATTAATGATATGGTATAGATACACGGTACATGATTAGCTACTCATAATTGATGTTCTATTTTGGCATATCTTGTGGTACATTATTGATGCATGTTATACTACATTTGTTGGTACACAGTTTATGCATGGTATGTGGTGCAGACCCCCTTCTCTCCTAAGGGTTGTGCGACTTCCCGGTCAGGATCTTCAATTCTAGAGTCGATCAAATCTCTAAAGCCTCGCTGGCCTCATTCTGTATTACACACAGGCCCTCTCATCTCCCTGTTCAGGCTTCACGATACTCGCAACCTTCCCTTTCACGTTCTACAAAATCTCAGAGTTGGTGTTAGCACCTTTTCTCTCGGCCCCTCCTTAGATGTGACCTTGGGTGATGACCTCATGCCTATGCGCGATTGCAGGTGCACTCAAGAGTGGTTTGGGGTCAAACCACTTTTCGCCCCACAATTCACCCTGAGCCTCCACGTGTATTCCTGGTGAAACCACGGTATGGATTGCTACCCGCCCTCGAATTTTTAAAGTCTGTGCAACTCATGTCCCCGAAATATGACATGACTGTCGATCTCACGATATTGGCAGTGATTTCAAATGGATGACTGAGATCTATTTCTTGGGATCAATGGTCCAGATCTCTTCGCGATTCTAGACTTCGAGGTTTTGAAATCTCAAACCTCACTTTCTTTCGTACTCCAATCTTCCGGAGTTGATGATCTGCGAACACCTATCCTCACAATCAATGGTCATGCCTTCACTTCGGGTGTTTGACCTTTCAATTCGAATCAACGGTCTTGTGACCCTCCTCTCGATCAACGAGTGATATCTCTTTCAAGTCTTCGGACTTCTGAGATCTCAAATCTCAAACTTTGCAATTTTCCAAATGAATTTTATCCAAAGGCTATGATCCACTAACGTGTGCCCTTTTCCAAATTCTTCTCACCCTCTTGGCATTCTCATTTTTCTCTGTGCACACTTTGCAACATATTCTTACGCAAGGTCAAGTTCCTGCAAATGACTATGCAGGCCTTGCAACAGTCACTTTTCAGTCCTTTCAAATGGAAAGTTTCATGCTATCTCTTCTGAGCTTCGTAACCGAAACAGATCCCATCAACACACTCCTTGCATTCTGTGTGCACACCTTGCACCGATTAGACAAAAGAGAAACAATTGAAACTTATTCTAACATTCACAGTTCCATATACTCGTAACAAAATTCATTCATTCATGAAAACAAAATAACAGATAATTGCAAACAATGTCCACACCATGCATTGGGTCAATTTTCCTTCGTTATCTTCATTCAAAAGTAAAATGGATACAATTGAAATCAAAACAACAACTAAAATTCAGAAATATCCTACTAACTTGTAGTCGTCTCATTTGGGTGTACAAAACATCTATTTATCTGAGAGGGTCCTTAGGGTTCCCCCTGACTACTTTTCAACCCCAAAACCTAACCTAACAGCTATCTTAGTTCAGTCACATTCCAAAGAAGGAGTGGAAACCCCCACTTCGCTCGCGATCGTTCAAGCATGCTTCAAAATATTTTCCCGACGCTGAGTTCAAGCGTGCTTCAAAATGTTCATCGCCACTGCCAGCGTTGATATTTTGAAAATATTCACAAGCGTTGATTGGTCATTCTCCGTGTTCTCACTAACGATGCTCCTGCATCATACTCCCCTTCACAAAAATTCATGGACTCCTGTCCATGATCTCATGCATCGACTTTCCATGCTTCTGGATATCAACTTCATTTTCCCAACTGGAATCTTCTATTGGGTGTCCCTTCCACTTGACCAGATATTCAAAATAGGTCTTCCCCCTAGATTTTTTCCAATCCTCTAATCAATGATATTCTCCATCTGTGGTTTTTTTTCTATAGTCATTTATTTCTCCCACTAAATCTTCTCTTGATATTATGATCTATATTTTTCGTCTTTCCTGTAAGGATATAGGTCTGAAACATTGAATATGGGCGATATGCCCACATCATCTGGCAGCTCAATCTCTTAGGTGTTTGCATCAAACTTCCTCAAGATCTTACATGGTCTTATATTCTTCATTTTTAACTTGTTATATGTTCCCCTAGGGAACCTTTCTTTCCTGAGATGTGCTAGAACTTGATCCCCTACTTCAAATTGAAGTTCTCTGCAATGTTGATCAACTCTGCACTTGTACTCTTGGTTAGAACTCTGCAACTGTCCTATGATATTTCTATGGAGCTTCTACATTTCTGTAGCAAAATCTTCTACTCCAGTGCTCCTGATCTCACTCTGTTCCAAGTCTCTTGACTCAGATACTCCCCTGGGTTTCATTCCATACAATATTTGGAATGGGCTCTTTCCAGTGCTCCTGTTTGGTGAGTCATTGTATGCAAATTCTTCTTGTGGAAGAATCTGATCCCACTAATTATGATGCTCAGTGACCATAATCCTCAATAATTTTCCCAAAATTTTCTTTACCAAATCAGTCTACCCATATGTCTGATGGTGATAAGCTGAGATGAAGGAAAAATCTGTCCCCAATTTCTTCCATAGTGTTCTCCAAAAATGACCAACAAATTTGGGTCTCTGTCCGAGACAATGCTTCTGGGTAGGCCGTGAAGTCTCACAACTTCCTTGAAAAACAAATTTGCAACATGTGTTGCATCACTGGTATTTTGGCATGGGATAAAGTGTGTCATCCTTGAAAATCTATCCACCACCACAAATATGGATTCAAATCGTCTCTCTGTTCTTGGCAGACCCAACACAAAATCCATGCTTATTGCATCCCAAGGCCTCTCTGGTATTGGAAATGGTTGATACAATCCAATGTTCTGTCTTTTTCCTTTTGCATGTTGGAAGATTCTACATATGTTCACAAAATTTATCACTTATGTTCTCATATCTGACCAATAGTATGAACTTCTCAACTATGCAAATGTTTTATCATGGCCGAAATGTCCAGCCAATCCTCCACTATGCTTTTCCTTCAAAAGGTTATACTTCATTGAGCATTTTGGTATGCACAATTGATTACCTTTGAACAACAATCCCTCTTGAATCATATACTCTGTCCACTATCTTTTGTCTCTCAACACAGGATTTGCACATGATTCATATGTTTCCTTGAAATCCGCATCATCACAATACATATCTTTAAGGTGTTCAAACCGCAAGGTCTTCACCTGAAATTCCCATAGAATCAAACATCTCCTACTTAATGCATCAACAACTTTGTTCTCATTCCCAGCGATATGTTTTATGACAAAAGTAAAATTCTGCATAAACTCAACCCATTTCGCATGCCTCTGATTCATTTTTTCTTGTCTAGTTATGAATTGTAAAGCCTGGTTATCGCTATACAAGACAAATTCCCGTGGGACAAGGTAATGTCTCCATTTCTTCAAGGCTTGAATTATGGCATAAAACTCCTTATCATATGTGGAGTATTTTCTCTTAGTCTCATTCAGCTTCTCACTGAAATAGGCAACATGTCTATTATCCTCACTCAAAACTGCACCAATTGCAACTCCACTTGCATCACATCTCACCAGAAATGTCTTTTCAAAATTTGGCAAGACCAGAATTGGTCGTTTTGTTATTTTCTCATTCCGTATATTGAATCTCCTCACGGCCTCCTATGTCCATTTAAAATACTTGTGCTTCTTCTTCACTGTATCCATCATTGGTGCACAAATTCCACTGAAGTCTCTGATGAACTTCCTATAGAAACGTGTTAATCCATGGAAGCTCCTTACCTCAAACATACTCTTTGGTGATGGCCATTCTTTGATTTCTTTCACCTTCTCTGGATCCATCTTCAATTCATTTGAAGAGATCACAAAACCCAAGTAAATGAGTTTTGTCTTCATAAAAGAGGACTTCTTAAGATTTATCAAGAACTTCTCTTGTTGTAGTCTCCTCATCATTAGTGTTAGGTGTCTCAAATTCTCCTCTTTAATCCTACTAAATATCAATATATCATCCAGATATACAACCACAAACTTGCCAATGAAATCTTTCATTATTTCATTCATCAACCCCATAAAAGTACTCGGGGCATTTGTTAAGACAAATGGCATAAAAATCCACTCATACAAACCTTAATTTGTCTTAAAGGTTGTCTTACACTCATCACCTTCTCTCATTCTAATCTGGTGATATCCACTTTTCAAATCTATTTTAAAAAAGAAATTTGCTCCACTTAAACAGTCCATTAAATCATCCATTCTTGGTAAAGGAAATCTATACCTGATGGTGATATTGTTAATGGATCTTGAGTCTGTACACATTCTCCATCCTCCATCCTTCTTTGGACTCAACACAGTTGGTACTATGCATGGACTCAAGATCTCTCTGACCAAACCCTTGTCTAACAATTCTTGGACTTGGTTCTTCACTTCCTCATTCTCTCGAGGTGTCAATATGTATGCTTCTTTGTTTGGAAGGATTTCTCTTGGTATCAAGTCAATATGGTGGTTGATACTTTTTATGGGTGGCAATGAGTTAGGCATCTCATCCACCACTATGTCAGCAAAATTATCCAATAATTCTTGAACTTCTTCAGGTAAATCATCCATTGAAGTCCTTGTAAGGATAAATCTGGGTTTCCTCACCACAACAAACTACATCTCATGTTCTGTCTTGACTTCTTTCTGGAGTTCCTTCGTGCTCATGAGAAGTATGCTTGTGTTGGCTTTCTCTTTAACTTTTTTCTCCTCTATTGGCAGCAACATGTGTGTTCTACCATTCTTATCCAAGGTGTATGTATTCTTCCTCCCATCATAAAGTCAAACTGTCGTGGTCTTACCAACAAAATATGGCATACATCCATGGGAATTACATCACATCGAATTTCATCTCTATATCCTCCTATCTTAAATTAAACCAAGCATTGTTTAGTAACCATTACCTGGTGTCCTTTCTACAACTATGAGACTTTGTATGGCTTCATATGTGCAGTTGTCTCCAACTCCAATTTCTCCACCATATCTATGGATACTAAGTTATCAGTGCTCCCACTGTCAATTATCACCTTGCATACTTTGCCTTTAGTCTTGCAAGATGTCCTGAAGAGACTGTTCCTCTGCACTGGATTTTCAACTTCTGCCTCTGGTTTTAAGAGAACCTTTCTCAACATCAGGGATCATACATCCTCTACTCCTTTTGCTTCAACATCCCCTCTCTGTTCTTATGAAATGTGATATTCACCTCCTCCTTCTTTATTTTTATCGGGGCATTCCCAAGACATGTGCCCTGTCTTTCCATAGGCATAGCATCTTACTTCTCCTCCTCTGCTTCTTCCTCTTCCTTTAGAAGAAATTATTCCACCACATTGTATTCCTCGGTAACTTCCTCCTCTTTTCGAGTGACTATGGGTTTTCTCAGTCTCATCCTTAGACTTATGTTCTTTGTCATGGGTAACTCCCTTTCCTTTGTTTGGGGCTGGGCTTTTACCTCTTCCTTGTTGGCTTTATTTTCTGGCCAACTTCTCCTCTGCCTTTAGTGAAAATTGACAAGCATCCTCCATTATCCTTACTGACATCATGCTAAGATCATCATGGATTTCATACCTCAGGCCATTTATATATCTAGAAACTTTTTCTTCATCTTTCTCTCTTTGTCCAGTTTTGATGTTCAGCCTATAGAACTCCTCTATGTACTCGTTAACTGTCATACGCTTCTGTCTCAGGTTCTGCAACTTCCTGAATAGATTGATATGATAATATTTTGGCATGAACTTATCCTTCAGCTTGGCTACCATTCTGTCCCAATTCTTTATCTTTTGTTTTCCTTTTCTTCTTCTCTCATCCTACAATTCATCCCACCACAATGTTGCATGCCCTTTTATCCTGGTGATAGAATGTTTCACCCTGTTCTCTTCATCGACATCTTCATAGTCGAAATGTTTGTCCATGGATCTTATCCAATCCAACAGCTCCTCAACATATAATTTTCCTTCGTACATCGAGACCTCTATCTTGGCTCTGGCTCTCAATCTAACAACTGATCTCAGCAAGCGTTCTTCAGCAACATCCTCTCCTGCAGCTTCTTCGACTTCTACTTCTTCACTCTCTGCATCGTTGATGTCTCCAACATCAGGTGCTCATCTTTGCACTACCTCCATCGCCTCTAATATTGCACAAAGTTCTCACATCTCCCTTTCTACAACTCGATTGGCTAGAGGCGGTTCCACTCGTCTCCTCGGTGGCATTATGTTGACTGTCTGTCACACACAGAATACAACTTCAAGTTCTTTTGTCTCTCCTTCTTTGCTTGTTGTCTGCAAGAAAAAAATCATCTTTGATACCACTTGGTGCAGACCCCCTTCTCTCTTAAGGGTTGTGTGACCTCCTGGTCAGCATCTTCGATTATGGAGTCGAATGACTCTTTGAAGCCTTGCTGGCCTCATTCTACATTAGACACAGGTCCTCTTAGCTCCATGCACAGGCTTCACGATACTCACAACCTTCCCTTTCGCATTCTGTGAAATCTCATAGTTGGCGTTAGCACCTTTTCTCTTGACCCCTCCTCATATGTGACCTTGGGCAATGAACTCACGCCTACATGCGATTGTGGGTGCACTCAAGTGTGGTTTTGAGTCAAACCGCTTTTCTCCCCACAATTCAACCTGAGCCTCCACGTGTCTTCCTGGCGAAACCATGGTATGCATTGTGGCCCGCCCTCGAATTTTTAAACTCCGTGCAACTCCTATCCCCTCAATACAAGATGATCGTCAATCTCACGATCCTGACGGTGCTTTCAAACGGACGATTGAGATCTATTTCTTGGGATCAACGGTCCATATCTCTTCACGATTTTGGACTTCAGGGTTTTGAAATCTCAAACCTTGCTTTCTTCTATACTCTAATATTTCGGATTTGACGATCTGCGGACACCTTTCCTCATAATCAATGGTCCTTCCTTCACTTCGGGTGTTTGACCTTTCAACTCAGATAAACGGTCCTGTGGCCCTCCTCTTGATCAACGTTCGAGATCTCCTTCGGGTCTTTGGACTTCTGAGATCTCAAATATCAAACTTTTCCCTTTTCCAAATGGATTTTATCTGAAGGTTTTGATCCAATGACGTGTGTCCTCTTGATATGACGATCGAGGATTTCCTCGGGACTTTACCCGAAGTACACGGATTCACGCCATGTCCCCTCTATATATGATGGCTCATATTCACTTCAGGTCTTCGTGTCTTTGGGATTCGGCAATCTCATTTCTCAAACTAAAACCCCACTACAATTTTCCCGGAGCTCGCGATCTGCTGACAATTTTCCACCTACAGATCGACTGCTCTCGGCTCTTTAGATCTTCGGGCTTTAGGTGTTTCAACACTTCACCTTTTCCTTCCTCTATATCTCACGACCCGGCGACATGTACCCTCATGGATCTAACAGTCCAAATTCACTTCGTCTCTCCGGCTATTTGCACTTCGGAAATATCAATTTCAAACTTGATTCCTCCCAAGCTTGCGATATCTGACGACTCAGATTCGCTTGATCGATCCGATGCCTGTGGTTCACTTTGGACAATTTGACAGCTCAGGCCTACCTCAGATGATTGAACAACTGGTATTTCACTTCGTAAATCTGGAACTCCAGACTTTGGAAGTTTCAAATCTCAAACCTTGATGGGTTCTCTCTCCTATGTGTGCGAAGCATTAAATATCATGCACCTTGTATTGAATCATATGGTTCTTGATCCTTGGCATTGTGATCCAACGACCACTGATTCTCCTCATCATGAGCTTATGATCTCTCTGACTTAGAATATTTTCTAAGTATTCAAAGGTTTCGAACCTTTGCGCCTCCTACGAGTCTGACTCTTGGATCTCGTTAACACTTATGAAAAGTGTTATCCCTTCTGAGCTTTGTCCTTAAAAGGATTTCGACTTCTCACACACTCCTTGCATTTCAGGGATTTTAGATAACTCAGATCCGAAGTATTTACTGAAAATAAGGTCTTCTCGCCCTCTTGATGTTCTCCTTTTGCTCTGTGCACACTTTGCAACAGATTCTTATGCAAGTTCAAGTTCCTGTGGATGAATGTGCACACCTTGCAACAGTCACTTTGCACTCCTTGAAAAGGGAAAGTTTTGTGCTATCTCTTCTGAGCTTCAGAAATGAAACAAATACCGTCAACGCACTCCTTCCATTCTTTGTGCACACCTTGCACCGATTCGATAGAAGAGAAAAAATTGAAACTAATTCTAACATTCACAGTTCCATCTGCTCGTAAAAAAATTCATTCCTTCATGAAAACACAATAACAGAGAATTGCAAACAATGTCCATGCCATGCATTGGGTCAATTTTCCTCTATTACCTTCATTCAAAAGTAAAATGGAAACAACTGAAATCAAAACAACAACTAAAATTCCGAAATCTCCTACTAACTTGCAGTCGCCTCATTTGGGCGTACAAAACCTCTATTTATCTCAGAGGGTCCTTAGGGTTCCCCCCGACTACTTGTGTACCCCAAAACCTAATCTAATGACTATCTTAGTTCATTCACATTCCAGAGCAGGAGTGGAAACCCCCACTTCGCTCGTGATCATTCAAGTGTGCTTCAAAATATTTTCCCGACGTTGAGTTCAGGCATGCTTCAAAATTTTCGCCGCCACTACCAACGTTGAGATTCCAAAAAAAATCCCAGGCGCTGAGTGGTCTTGCTCTGCATGCTCGCTAATGATGCTCCTGCATTAGTATGGTATAGGTTTTGGTACAACATATGTTGATGATCAATTACAGGTTGATCGTACAGTGATAGTTACATGTTGATGGTACAATGACAGTTACTGGTTGATGGTGTAGTGACAATTGCAGGTTGATGGTACAGTGACAGTAACAAGTTGATGTGGCAGTAGTAGTGGAAGTGATTGTGGATGTGAAATTTTGGTCTACACTTTTATTTTAGGGTGACAGTATGGGGAAAGGAAAGGGGGTTGTATCCTCCTTCCGTTTGGTGTCGGAGAACACAAGGAGTTGGAACTTCCTTCATGTTGTAGCCTCCTTCTGGATGGAGCTAGAGAACTCAATGACTTGTAGCTTCCTTCAACTTGGATCCTGTAAATAAGGGGACATAGCCTCCTTCCAGTTGTATCTGGAGAATTGGGAAGTTGGTGCTTCCAATGAATGTACTCTTTTAATATTTAAGAAAATCATTATGTGGTTTTATCCCATTTGGGTTTCCATGTAAATTCTAGTGTACTGTGTTTTTGTGGATGTCTATTATGCTTTGTTGAATTATACTTCTCATGATATATTGATGGTGAAATTAATGATTACATATTGTGGTTAAAAGTGATAATAAAGTTCTCATATTGATTCATCCCCCCTCTCAGTATTCCAACACTCAAAGAACCGACACACAATGAATTGTAAATTTTCCTTTAGGGTGACTTCATTAGATTTTGTTTTCATTATCTTACAAATGGGTTGCTTGGTAGTTTATTTTATACTAGCATCATGCAGTTATGTGGGGGGAGTATCATTCCCATAAAGGTTGTCTCCATTATATTTAAGATAATTCATCTATTGAGATCCATATTCTTTTAAAGTGTGAGTAAAGTGTAGAGAAATACATTGGGAAAGGAGGCATGATGACCTCCATATAGATGAAAGAAAAATTTTCTAAGGAAATAAGATTCTAAATTTAAATAGACTTTCCATAGGTGCATTAATATGATGACATGATGTTTTCTATGCTTGTCCATAACATTGTGTAATCAAATACTATCACCTTAAGTCACAGTGGTTTCATTGTGTAAAGGAAAGGTATGCTCAATTTGTTGATAACCCTTTTATCTATCAAAATCCCCATTGTCACTCCCTCAAGGTCATTAATGAGTATATTCATGGTTAGTGTAATAGAAGTTGTGACAAGATGCAATGATAACTTACATCTCTTGCATTGACCTTAGATATTCCAAAGATATAGCATTTGATATTAGTGCAAGATTTGTATTGCTTTACTGATTTAAATGTTCAAAAAATAATAATCAAGTTTCTAAATTCCCTCACCCCCAAAACTCCATTAAGGTTCATGACACCTTATTTGAATGGGATAATGTCATTTGGTATAATAGGTTGTACAATTTCAAGTGGAATGACCCCCACATGTTGGACCTAAAATGGACCCAACCTTTATTCATTCAAAATAGTAACCTAGAACAAAATGTTTAATTATACAATCATAGATAGGTTAACATGTCATATTTAACCTATTTAATACAAAATGTTGTACATGAACACATATCTAAAAATAATAGACTAGTTATCCACATCATACAGAAATAATTTTTTGGGAAACAAACTTAATATTAGTAGGAAAACCCAATATAGAACAAGGCATATAACTTATCAAGTATTAGCTTTAGAAATCAAGTATATATATGGTGATCCCTATCTTTAGACCACTACCTTATTTATCTACTATCCATGATAGAGGTAGAACAAAAAAATGCAATCATAAGAAGATAGAATAATGATGTAGTGAGGAGGATGGAAATCAAAATGCTTGTTAATACAATATATAAATAAATGGTTACCTCCTTTCCCCAAATATCGTCCATGTATATAGGTAGAGGAAGGATGGATTCAATGAATCTTGATCATTGGTTGAGGGGTCAATTGACATAGTCAACCTTGACCCATCCTTTTATGTTTGATTAATGATTTATTTTTGGTGGTTTTCTATACCCAACATGCAAACTCATGGTTTAGTTAGGGAATATACATCTTAGTTGGTGAAATTATCTTCCTTTCCTTAATGTGCCTATTGTTGCATGGGAGGATGTGCTTCCAATGACATGATGATCCCATGGATTTGACTGATATGATGAACACTTAAATGGTGATATTTCTTGCATGGTGTGCCAAAACTTATATAGGTACGTGAATGACACTTGAAGCATGTCACACAGAAAAATCTGACAACAAATTATTGTGCACTCTAGGGAGGAATGAACTAAAGTTAAATGCCTTGGAAAAAAAAATGGATTTGAGCCTTTATTATTTGATTATGCATTCCTAGAAGATAGTTGTATTTATTCTTTGATTATGTGTTATGCACATTGGTTATGGGTTGGTCAATGTGATACTAGTACTAATGAATATGAGGGATATTAGTTTGGACGGGTGAGATGCATGTCTAGGAGATAGTGGCACATGGCATCATTAACACAATACACCTAGGTGGATATTACTTGTGTATGGATACATTGGTTGTATTCTCATATGCATATAATATTTTTGAGTTTTGAATTCCTTTGTTCATCATTATAATGATATGGTGATCTAGATTATATTGATAATGACATGAAGGTGGAGATATAACAAGGAAACACACAGATATATTGCAAGAAACAAAGTAGTACAGTTAAACGGATATTCTATTTTATTGTCTAGAATACAAAAGACTGTAAAAAGTGAAGCACACAAGCTAGCTAGAATGGTGGTAGCTTATCTTTGAAGAGAGAGAGATAGATATGTGAAGACTATGTTCATTCGCAAGAACATGATTAGAAAGAGACCAAAAATTCCTTTTAACATAAATCATCAATGAGAAAACCATAAAAATACGAAATGCTAGCCCAAGACGATGAAACACCAAAATATTTGTGGGCCCTGATGTGGTTAGTTGATATGTCAACTTCTCGGGGGAACAACATTTGCATATGATCTCCATTTGGTCACTTGGTACCCCATAAAAAAGTTCTATCTAAGGAGTACACATTCTATTTGACTTAGCATCTACCTTTGGCTACATGCTAGGCATTTACGCATTAAAAAAGCATCATTTAGGGCTTCAAAATGACCCTAGAAGTTTGGGAACTGAAAAACCATAGAAAAACTACCAAGATGTGGAACCATTATGAATTATTCGAAGAGGTGGGTGGCTACCAGTATCCACCTGGATCAATCCTTCCCCCTTAGGAATAAATGGTCCCCATTGCATCAATTTCCTCCATCAAATGGGGAAACTTCAATTGAATCTAACTCCTAGTGAGCCAATTTCCCTAGTGAAGAAGTTGCCCTGCTTTGACGACCCGATAGAGTTGGATATTTTGTTGGCAGGTACCCTTAATCTTGGTGTCCATGATATGATCAATTGTCACCTATTAAATGCAGGAAGGATTGAGTTATGTAGCGTCCAAGTTCTTGGTCGCGTTCGAAGATTCCAAGAGAGGTGGAAAATATGGTCAAAGTAGCTCCACATTAAATACTGAGTGAAATCCAAGAAAAGGGGGGATACTTAATTCAAAATAATTCTCACCCATAGCCTTGGTGTTGGTGTAAGGCCCATATCGGAGAGGGAATAGATTCTGATGGGATCTTGTGATGCATTCCTTTTTCAAATGAAACCATACCTTATCTCCCACCTGAAACTTGTGTGGTACCCGGTGTTGATTATGACGCTACGTGTACTAGGCATTGGATTTATACAAAATATCATGAAATTTTTGTTGGATGTGATATATTCACTCAACAAGTTTGGTTTCTCAATCAACCTCATTCTAAGCATGGGAGGAATCTTCCTATACAACTATAATGGGAAGAGTTACGTCAATGGGGGCCAATGGTTGGAACCCCAAGCACACCTGAAAGGGGTTGTGGCAAATAGAGTTGTGGAGGGATATTTTGCACCTATGTTGAACATAAGGAAGGCTCTCATCCCATGTGCATGTATGTTGGGAATTGTACATCCTCAATATATGGAAAATCATCATCTTTATTTTTCCATCATTCCGCGGGTGGAAGGAAGTTGATTTGGTCAGCTTGGTGTCCATCATCGACCATAGCCTGGACCAAGAAGTAATCATGAACCTAATATCTAAATTTGAAATAATGGTACTTAGGAGCCCAAAATTAATACAAACATGTTCAAATAAGAGCTTAGTGGCGGCCTCAATTGTGATGCTCTTCTTGTAGGGTGCCAAAACTACCATCTTAGAGAATTGATCAATGACCACAATGATCCAGATTATTTTTGACACAAAATGAGAGCGGAGATATAACACATAAATATTTAGAGATATTGAAAGATAGAAAACAATATAACAAAGATATAGCATAAATAAACAAGATTCACGAATATACAGTAATACACGATTTCTATTAATGAAATAAATGTATAGAGACTGTAAAAGTACAGAGTGAAAAACTCACTAGAATGGTGGCAACTTATCTCTGAGAAGAGATGTGACGGCTACAYGCATTTGCAAGAAGATGATTTTTACAATGAGGCTCTAAGGGCCTTTTTAACATAAGGAAAATCCAAAACCCTAACCCCAAAAGATGAAAAGCCAAAAGGTTTGTGAGCCCCGATGGGGGTAGTTGATACATCAACGTCCCAGGGGCGTAACTTTTTCATACGATCTCCGTTTGGGGTGCTTGATACAGCGTTAGAAATATCTATTCAAGGAATACAACTTTTGTTTGAGAAACATATAACTTAGTTCCATGTTGCTCCCTGTTTTCCCAAAAAAATTCATTTAGGGCCTAAAAATGGCTTCGAAAGTTTAGGACCCAAAAAACTGCTAAAAATAGTAAATTACCAAAATTGTCAGAAAACTGTTTTGAGCCAGTTGGAAAAGATGGGTGGACACCGATATCCACCTGGATCAAATCTCCCTCCTTAGGAATTAATGGTATCCATTGCGTTGACTTCCCAGGTAAGAGAAAAAAGCATTTGTTGAATCTAAATCTTGGTGAGCTACTTGCCTTGTTGTAGACGTCGCGTTGCTCAGTTTGTGGAAGTATGTCATGAACCTGTTGAGGCTGAGGCTACTCAACAAGTCAAGCTACATGAGAGGATTGTGTAAAGAAGGAATCTTTGCGCTTTGTTGCAACCTTTTTGACCTAATTATGTTGGATAGAAGGTTCTTGGGGCGAGGCTGTAGTGGTTGCAATGTCCTTCTATTCCCCTTTTGAACAGATTGTGAAGAAGTTGAATTTTGTAGTATGCGATACTACCTTGCGGCACTTTTAGGTGGAACACTAGTTGGAGCTACCTCTGGTATCCTATAGATATGATCCCCCATAGTAACAATGACACTACGGGGTCGAGACTCATAGATAGCATGGCGTTTCCACATATATGGTTGGCCCAAAAGAACATCACAGACATCCAATGGGGCAACATCACATAATACCTCATCCTTGAAGGGTTGGATTTCGTATGACAATCGACATTGCTGGCTAACATAGAGATCTCACCCTTGGCGAAGCCACCTGATGTTGAATGGCTGCGGGTGTGGTGTTGTCGACAATCCCAATTGTTTGACGACCTCTACTAAGATGAGGTTCTTTTCTCTTCTGCTATCAACAATAAAATGCAGCGGGGTCCCCTTCACCCACATCTGTGAATGAAAAAGGTGCTCCCCCTCTTCAAGATCTATTGGTTCTTCTGGTTGAATTGTTACGGTCACGATAATAGCAGTGGGGTCTGCGTCAATGATCTATATTTTACCAGTATTTTTAAAATCATATTATGAATCAGGGTTCGACTCCTTGTCTTTGATATCAACCACCAATAAAAAAATTGAGCGACATTCATCGGTGTTGTGCCAGGGGCTTTTGTGGAAATTACACCATTTTTCAGTGTCCTTCTTTGTCTTCCCGTGTCCCTTATTTTCCTGTGGCTTAGACTAGTTTTCAGGAAGCTGTTTGTTAGGGCCGTCTTTATCATACTTTGGTTGTTGCAGATTTGCAAACCCGAACTCCCATTTATTCTCTTGCTTAAACTTCTGCTTGATTTTAACAGCATATCGATTAGCAGAACCGAGTGATGAGATGTCCAGAAAATCCATTTCAATTTGGATGTATCTGTGTAGAGCCCTGTGGTATTTTAGAACCAAATGTCATTCAAAGTCCTTGATACCCAGCTTGGTGTGAAAGTTATGGAAGGTATTGGTGAACTCTGGAACTTCTTGGCCCCTCTCTTGCCACAGTGTGGTCCATCTCATGTATTGGTCCTCATAGTTGCCAACAAGGTAATACTGTTCCTTTACCGCATCCACGAAAAACTCCGAAGTGGGCTCGGACCCATATATTACAAAATCCTCTTTGGAAATATTCTCCCAGTAAGTTTGATCCAGGTGGATATCGGTGGCCACCCACCTTTTCCGACTGGCTCAAAACAGTTTTCTGGCAATTTTGGCAATTTACTATTTTTAGCAGGTTTTAACTTCCGGGGCCATTTTGAGGGCCTAAATGAAGGTTTTTTGA
>SNQJ01S0113646.1:28378-39688 GCA_010110895.2 Picea sitchensis
ATTCTCCATCATTTCGTCCCTTTTTCATGTGAGAGCTTGCTCAAGCAATAGATTGATAGAATCATCTGCTCCATGGTTTTTATTTTATTCCACCATTGAGGGTATCTTGGGTGTGCGAGAGAGATTGTCCTCAATAAATACAAGCTTGAGACCCAACTTTCTATACTCAGACCTCGTCGGGGACATGCACTGAAAACGATCAAGAGAAGCCTGCTCTGATACCACTGATCAGGATTATTTTCGGCACAAAATGAGAGTGGAGATATAAAACAGAAATATTTAGAGATATTACAAGAGAGACAACAATATAACATAGATATAGAAGAAATAAAAAAGAGTCATAGATATACAGTAATACACGATTTCTATTAATGAAATAAATGTACAGAGACTGTAAAAGTACAGAGTGAAAAACTCACTAGAATGGTGGCAGCTTATCTCTAAGAAGAGATGTGACAGCTACTCGCATTCGCAAGAAGATTATTTTTACAATGAGGCTCTAAGGGCCTTTTTAACATAAGGAAAATCCAAAACCCTAACCCCAAAAGATGAAAATCCAAAAGGTTTGTGGGCCCCGATGGGGGTAGATGATATGTCAACTTCCCAGGGGCGTAACGTTTGCATACAATCTCCATTTGGGGTGCTTTATACACCGTTAGAAATATCTATCCGAGGATTACAACTTTTGTGTGAGCAACAAAACTTTGTTCCATGTTGCTCCCCGTTTTCCCAAAAAACATCATTTAGGGCCTCAAAACGGCTTCGGAAGTTCAGGACCCAAAAAACTGCTAAAAATAGTAAATTACCAAAATTGCCAGAAAACGGTTTTGAGTCAGTTGGAAAATGTGGGTGGCCACCAATATCCACCTAGATCACACGAAGACATAGTCGTTCCCATGCTTGGTTGAAGGAAAAACAGACATGTAATCCATGGATATGGACTCCCAAGGCCTATCTAGAATAGGCATAGGGGTGTACAGCCCCCATTTCTTGATCGTGGTTTTGGTAATGGTGAAGGCAGTGCATGATCTGATGTACTTGTAGACATCTTGTTGAAGCTTCGACCAATACAAATTATTTTGCAGTACTACCACTATTTTTTCCACACCAAAGTGTCATGTCGCCCAACTGTAATCAGCTTCCTAAATCATCTTTGCATGCTTGCTTGAAGAAACAAACATATGGATTAGATGGCATAACATTCCATCCTAGAGATGAAAGTCTAGAACTAGTTTTCCTGCAATCAATGTTTGATAGGTAACGACAAATTCAAAGTCACTTTTGTATAATTTTGGCCACCCAAACGTCTCATTCCCAAAGGAGTTAAGAACTGTGGTTAGTGCCACAACCGAGGGTCGACTGAGGTAGTATGAGACATGGTTGGTGCTTCCCTTATTGTACTTGATGTTCAAGTGGAATTTCTACAACTACCTGGACCACTTATGATGATGCTCATTTTGTAACTTTCCCTGTATCTGCATGAATTGCAGAGGACTATGATCATTGTGGATGATTGATTTCTTCCCCAAAAATGTAACTCTTCCACTGTCAAGATGCCTACATAATGGAGTACATATCCTTTTTGTAGGTGGGGTAACAATGAACAACATCAGATAGTGTTTCACTATGATATGCCACCATATTCCCATGTTGACTGAGGAATGCACCAATAACATAATCCGAAGCATCTATCTCAATCTCAAATGGTTGTTGCATGTCTGGTAGAATAAGGACAGGTGCTCAGCAGAGGTAGAATTTCAAATCCTCTAATGTTTTCTATTGTGACATGAACCAAACAAACTTGTCCTTCACTCAACCCTTGGTCACTTGGCTTAGTTCCCAAGTGATATGATTGAATACCAACACAAGCCTGTGGTAGAAGTTGGCAAGTCCCAAGAAGTTGTGGAGATCGGTTAGTGTCTTTGAGACCGACCAATCACAAATGAATTGGATATTGGATGGATCCACATGCACACCCTACTCATCCATGATGTATCCCAAATATTGGATTCTCTACATGTCAAAGGAACACTTCTCCAAATTGGCATATAACTTGTGCTATTGCAGGGTGCCCAAGACCTCTTGAATGTGCTTCAAATGTTCCTCCTGGTTTTTTCTAAATATGAGGATGTCATCCAGATATACGAACACAAAGGAGTTTGTGAATGGTCACAATATATTATCAATCATTTTCATGAATGTGTTTGGGGCATTAGTCAAGCCAAAATGCATGAATATCCACTTGAAGAGACCTTATTTATACTTGAAGGTTGTCTTCCATACATTATTTTTCTCAATCAGCCCCTAGTGGTAGCCTAACTTCAAATCAATCTTACTGAAAAAATGAAAAATTTGGCTCCCTTGAGCTGATCGAGAAGATCACCAATCCGATGGATTCAGTATTGGTTCTTGACTTTCATCTTGGTCAGGGCTCTGTAATCAACAAAACGTTTCCATGTCCTATCCTTATTATGTACTAGAACAATTGGGCTCTCACAAGGTGAGGAGCTTGGTTTGAAGTGGCCCTTCAGAATTAGTTCTTAGATTTTTCATTTTGTTTCTTCTTTCTCTATAACATAACTCATGTGTACATGGTCGTTAGGCAGAGGAGCATCAGGTGCCAATTCAATTGAGTGTTTTACCTGACAGTGCAAAGTCACCCTAATAGGTGAGGAAAATATGTATTTGTGATATTCTATTATCTTGTCCACCTATTTTTGTTGTGTAGAGAGACCTCATGCAAAGGTTTTGGAAATTTAAGTGACCTTATGTTCACCTTCTGATCAGACCGTAAAGAGGAAAAATATCCCAATATGAGAGACCACTTTTCTGCACTAATTCACAAATATCAAAGAGACCATAATAGTTGGGACTACCTTCGATACCATATAGAGTTGATCTCACAAAGTAATAATGACACTATGAGGCCTATATTCATAAACAACATGACACTTCCACATATATGGATTCCCTAATCACAAACCTCAAGGGGGGGACATCACACAATACCTCATCTTTGAAGTGTTTGGTGTCATAGCGTAGGAAATATTGTTGGCTGACACATATGTCTCATCCCTAGGTGAGGAAACCGATGGCATATGGTCAAGGATGCAGAATCATTTTTAGGTTCAACCTCTTGATGACCTCTATTGAGATTAGGTTCTTCTGGCTATCGATGTAAACAATGAAATGGAGGGGGGTCCACTTTACCCACATCTATGAGTGGAAGAGGCACTCCCCTTTTGCAAGCTCCTATGGTTCCTCCAACTTTTCTTTATTGGTAGAGATGGTGACACTAGGTTCTATTTCAATGATTTTTTTCCCTTATCCGGTTTCAAATAAGAGACTAAGTCGACATTCACCTATGTGGGTTTTGTATTTTCCAACAATGACTTTTTAGAGATAAATTCATTAGTGTTGTGCCAAGGGATTTTATGGAACTCACACCACTTTCTAGTGTCCGTCTTAGACTTCTTGTTACCCTTTTTTGCTCATGGATTGGACTGGTTGTCATGGGGTTGGCCATCCTTACTCTATCTTTTTCTCTAGGTATTATGGCCATCTTTACTGTGCTTTTTTTATGATGGGTTTGCATAAATGAAATCTCACTTATTATTTTTCTTGAACTTTTTCTCGATATTGGCACCATGTCAGTAAGGGGCTCCTAGTGAGGGTATGTTTGGGAAATCCATATTTGTTTGGATATACCTATGTAGGTCACTATGATACTTGAAGACCAGGTGTTTCTCAGAGTATTTACCTAGATTTATGCACAAGGTATGGAATATGTTGGTGTACTATGGCGTCGTTTGGTCTCTCTCTCCTAATGCACATTTTTCCATCTCATGTATTGGTCATCATAGTTTCCAACACGGTAGTATTTCTCCTTGAGGGCATCAAAAAAATCCACCCAAGTGGGTCCTGGCCCAAAAATTGCAAACTCATCTTTGATATGTTTCTCAAAGTAATTATCCCACCAATATCTAACATGGGGAAGAGATTTAAGGAGCACGAAGGTGATTTTTTCACTGTTGGAAAATTTTTGGACAGAGAAATAACCCTCTAGAAGACTTAACATTTTTTCCAAAGCATCGACATCTATCTTTCCTTAAAATAAAGGAATATTGAATTTAACTTGTACCTTAAAGGGTGTCACACCTTTGAAGTGATTGCTAGTTGAACATGCCTCCATTCTTGTTGGAAACTTTCAAATGATCTAGGAGAATTATCCATCATATCGTTCTTTTGTCATGTGGGGGATTCCTCAAGGAAACCTTTTGTAAGATATCCTACTCTATTGTCTCTCTCTTTTTCTTCCATGGGAGGCTTCTTGGGCTAGCGGGAGTGTTCTTCCCCAAGCTTAACCAGTTCGATACCCAACTCTCAGTATCATGACCTTGTCGAGGACATGCACAAAGAAACAACAAAGAGAAGATTTCTTTGATACCATTGATCCATATTATATTGAGAATGGCATGAAGGTGGAGATATAACAAGGAAACACACATAGCTATTGCAAGATACACAGTAATACAGTTAAACTCGGATTCTATTAATGATTGTCTGGAATACAAAAGATTATAAAATGAAAAGCACAAAATCTAGATAGAATGGTGGTAGAATATCTCTAAAGAGATATATGTGAAAACTACACTCATTCAAAAGAATATTATTAGAAAGAGGCTCAAAAGGCCTTTTAACATAAAGAATCAATGATAAAACCCTAAACATCGAAAACCATAACCCCCGAATATGAAACTCCAAAAGGTTTGTAGGCCTCAGTGTGGTTAGTTGATATGTTAACTTCCCGGGGGTGTAAAGTTTTCATATGATATATGTTTGGGGTGATCAATACCCCATTGAAAAGGCATAGACAAGGATTACACATTCCTTTCATCCTATCATCTTCCTTCAATTACATGCTAGGCATTTTTCGTGCCAAAAAAATGTTGTTTAGGGCCTCAAAATAATCCTAGAAGTTTGGGACCCAAAAATCCATAGAAAAACTGCCAAGATGTGGAACCATTCTAAATCAGTCGAACATGTGGGTGGCCAGTAGTATCCACCTGGATCATATGGAATGTTGTAGATGAGTTTCTTGAGTTGGTTTTTACTRTTCATTCAAAATACTAACCTAAAACCAAGTGTTTAATGATACAATCACAAATAGGTTAACACATCATATTTAACCTATTTAAGGAAAAATGTTGTACATGAGAACATATCTAAAAATAATAGACCAATTATTCACATCATACACAAATAATTTTGTGGGAAGAAAAAATTAAGACAAAACAAGGCATATAACTTATCAAGTATTAACTTTTGAATCAAGTACATATATGGTGCTCCTTGTCTTGAAACCGCTACCATATTTATCTACTATCCATGATAAAAGTAGAACAAAAAATACAATCATAAGAAGATAGAATAATGATTTAGTGAGGAGGATGCAAATGCAATGCTTGATAATACAACATATAAATAAATGGTTACCTCCTTTCCCCAAATATCCTCCTTATATATAAGTGGAGGAAGGATGGATTCAATGAATCTTGATCATTGGTTGAGGGATCGATTGACATAGTCAGCCTTGACCTCTCTCTTTATGTTTGACTAATAATTTATTTTGATGGGTTTTTTATACCCAACATACAAATTCATGGTTTAGTTAGGGAATGCACATCTTAGTTGGTGAAATTATCTTCCGTTCCTTAATGTGCCTATTGTTGCATCATTGGGAGGATGTGCTTCCAATGACATGATGATCCCATGGATTTGATTGATATTATGAACACTTAGATGGTGATATTTCTTTCATGGTGTGCCACAACTTATATATGTACGCGAATTACACTTGGAGCATGTCACATAGAAAAGTTTGACAACCAATTGTTGTGCACACTAGGGAGGAATGAACTAAAGTTCAATGCCTTGGAAACACAATATGTTTGACCCTTTATTATTTGATTATGCATGCCTACAATATAGTTGTATTTATTATTTGGTTATGTGTTATGCACAATGGTTATGGGTTGGTCAATGTGATACTAGTACTAATGAAGATGAGGGATATTGGTCTTGGAACTTAGGTGAGATGCATGTTTAGGAGATAGTGGCACATGACATAATTAACTCAATAAACCTAGGTGGGGATTATGTGTGTATGGATACATTAGTTGTATGCTCATGTGCATAGAATATTTTTTAGTTGTTAATTCCTTTTTCCATCATTATAATGATATGGTGATTCGTACTATATTGAGAATGAAATGAAGGAGGAGATATAAAAAGGAAACACACAGAGATATTCCAAGAAACACAGTAATATAGTTAAATTCATATTCTATTAATAATTGTCTGGAATACAAAAGACTGTAAAAAGTGAAGCACACAAGCTAGATAGAATGGTGGTAGCTTATCTACGAATAAGGAGATGTGATGACTACGCTCATTCGTAAGAAGCTAATTACAAAGAGGTTGAAAATGAATTTTAACATAAAGCATCAATGAGAAAACCTTGAACATCCAAAACCATAACCCCAAAAGATGAAATGCCAAAAGGTTTGTGGGCCCCGATGTGGTTAGTTGTTATGTCAGCTTCCCAAGGGAACAACTTTTTCATATGATCTCTATTTGAGGCACTTGGTACCCCATCAGAAAGGTATAACTAAGGAATACACATTCAATTCAGACTAGCATCTGCCTTTATCCACATTCTATGTGTTGTTGCATCAGGAAATGTCGTTTAGGGCCTCAAAACACCCCCAAATGTTTGGGACCCAAAACACTATACAAAAACTTCAAAGATGTGGAACCATTCTAAATTAGTGGAATAGATAGGTGGCTACCAGTATCCTCCTAGATCATTCCTCCCACGTTAGAAATAAATGGTCCCCATTGCATTAATTTTCTCTATCAAATGGGGAAACATTTATTGAATCTGACTCTTGGTGAGCCACTTTCGCTAGTGAAGAAGCTACCCTACTTTGACGACCCAATAGAGTTGGATATTTTGTTGGAAATTTCCCTTCATATTGGTGTCCTTGATCCGATCAACTGTCGCTTGTTCAATGCAGGAAGGATTGAATTTTGTAGGGGCCAAGTTATTGGCCATGTCCGAAGTGTCTAGGAGAGGTGGAAAATATGGTCCAAGAAGTTCCACATTCAATACTGAGTGCAAGCCAAGGAAAGGGGGAATAATTAATTCCAAATCATTCTGACCCATGACCTTGGTGATGGTGTAAGGTATGTATCAGAGTGGGTGGAGATTCTGATGGGGTCCTGTGAGGCTCTCCTTCTGTAAATGCAACCATACCTTATCTCCCACCTCAAACTTGTGTGGTACCCAATGTTGATCATGGAACTGCTTATACTTGGCATTGGCTTTTTGCAAAATATCATGAAGTTGTTGTTGGATGTGATGGATTTTCTCAAAAAAATTAGCTACTTGATCCACCTCAGTCTGAGCATGGGAATAATCTTCATGTGTAGTTTCAATGGGAAGAGCTATGTCAATGGGGGGGCAATGGCTAGAACCCAAAGAACACCTGAATATGGTTGTGGACAATAGAGTTGTGAAGGGATCTATTGTAGATATGTTGAACATAATGAAGGATCTCATCCCATGTTCATGGATGTTTGGAATTGTACATCCTCGGGATATGGAAAACATCTTGTTGACCACCTATGTTTTTTCATCAGTCTATGTGTGAAAGGAAGTCAATTTGGTCAGCTTGTTATCCATCATCGACCATAGGTTGGACCAAAATGTACTTAGGAACCTACTATCTCAATTTGAAATAATGGTCCATGGGAGCCCAAAATGAACCCAAACATGCTCAAATAAGAGATTAGCAACGACCTCGGCTGTAATGCTCTTCTTGTAGGGTGCCAATACTTCCATCTTAGAGAATCGATCAACGACCAAGAAGACACAGTCATTCCCACGCTTGGTTGAAGGAATACTAGACATGTAATCCATGGAGATAGACTCCCAAGGCCTATTTGGGGTAGGCAGAGGGGTGTATATCCCCTATTTATTGATGGCGGGTTTGTAAATGGCATAGGTAGTGCATGATTTGATGTACTTGTAGAAATATTTTCTAATATTCGACCAATAAAAATTCTTTTGCAGTACTTCCACTATTTTTTCCACACCAAAGTGTCATTCCGCCAGACTATAATGAGCTTCCCAAATCATATTTTCATGCTCATTTGAAGGAATGAAGAGATGGATCATATGGCATATCATTCCATCCTAGAGATGAAAGTCTAGAATTGGTTTTCCTACGCTCAATGTCTAATAGGTAGCCGCAAAGTCAGAGTCACTATTTTATAATTGTGGCGACCCAAACATCTCATTCCCATAGGAGTTAAGAATTGTGGTTAGCACCACAATTGAGGGTTGACAGAGGTAGTCTATGACATGGTTGGTGCTTCCCTTATTGTACTTGATGTTCAACTAGAATTATTGCAATTACATGGACCACTTCTTATGGTGGTCATTTTGTAACTTTCCTTTGTTCTGCATGAATTCCAAAGGCATGTGATCACTATGGATGATCATTTCCTTCCCCAGAATGTAATGCTTCCACTGTCGACATGTCTACATAACGAAGTACATATGTTTGTCATAGGTGGGGTATCAATAAACACCATAAGATAGTGTTTAAATATTATATTCCACCATATGMCCATGTTGAGTGAGGACTACACCGATAACATAATTTGAATCACCTGTGTCAATATCAAATAGTTGTTGTAGGTCTAGCAGAATAAGTACTGGTGATTAGCATAGGCCTAATTTCAAATCCTTGAATGCTTTCTGTTGTGACATGACCCAAACAAACTTATCCTTCGCTCCACCCTTGGTCACCTGACTTAGGGAAAAAGCAATATGAGAGAACCCCAACACAAACCTATGGTAGAAGTTGGTGAGTCCCGAGAAGGTGTGAATATCAATCAGTGTCTTAAAGGATGAATAATCGTGGATGACTTGGATCTTCCCTAGATCCACATGCACACTCTACTCATCCACAATGTATCCCAAATATTGGATTCCCTGCATGCCAAAGGAACACTTCTCCAAATTTGCATATAACTTGTGCTATTATAGGGTTCCCAAGACCTATTGAATGTGCTTCAAATGTTCCTCCCAAGTTTTTCTAAAGATGAGGATGTCATCCAGATATATGACCACAAAGGAGTTTGTAAATGGCTACAATATATCATCTATCATCTGCATGAATGTGGTTAGGGCATTAGTCAATATGAAAGGCATGACCAACCACTCGAAGAGACCTTGTTTATACTTGAAGGTTGTCTTCCATACATGAGTTTTCTCAATTGGCACCTGGTGGTAGATTGACTTCGGATCAATCTTACTAAATAAATTGGCTCCCTTAAGTTGATCGAGAAGATCATCAATCCAGGGGATTGGCTGATGATTATTGATTGTGATCTTAGTCACAACTCTATAATTAATACAAATTCTCCATGTCCCATCCTTCTTCTTTACTAGAACAATTGGGCTCTCGCAAGGTGAGGAGCTTAGTCTGATGTGGCCCTTCATAATTAGTTCTTGGATTTGGATTTTTATTTATTCATTCTCCATAACAGAACTCCTGTATACAGGGTCATTAGGTATAGGAGCATCAAGTTTCAAATCAATTCAGTGCTTTACCTTATAGTGAAAAGGCACTCGAGTAGGTGAGGCAAATATGTCTTTTTGATCATCTACTACCTTTTCCACATGTTTTTGTTGTGTAGAGAGACCTCGTGCAAAGATTTTGGAGGTTGTAGTGACCTTCCATTCACCTTCTGAATGGACTATAAAGAAGAAAAATCTCCCTATCTGATAGACCACATTTGTTCACCACTTCGTAGAGATAAAATAGAACGCAATAATTGGGACTGCCTCCAATACCCTATAGAATTGACCTCCCAAAGTAATAATATTACTACGGGGCCTAGATTCATAAAAAAATGATGCTTCCACATATATGGTTGTCCTAAAAGAACATCAAAAACTTCAAGGGAGGAAACATCACACAATACCTCATCTTTGAAGGGTTTATGTCGTAGTGCAGGAAGCATTTCTGGATAACGCGACTGTCTCATCCCTGGTTAAGACAGTTAATGGTGTATGGTTGAGGATGAAACATCATTGTTAGATTCAACCTATTGAAGACATATGTTGAGATTAGGTTCTTCTAGCTACCATTATCAACAATGAAATGGAGGTGGTTCCCCTTCACCCACATCTGTGAGTGGAAGAGTTGCTCCCCTTCTTCAGGATCCTCTGGTTCCTCCGACTAGAATTTTGTGGTTGCGATGGTGACATTGGGTTCTGCGTCTATGATCCATTTTCCCTTATCTGGTTCTGAATAAGAGTATGAGTCAACAATTGACTTTGAGGCTTTCTTCTTAGCCAATAATGACTATTTGGAGAAAAATTCATTAGTGTTGTGCCAACGGTGGTTCACTGCGATAATCAAAGTTGCATAAAATTCATAGAGAACCCGGTATTTCACGACAGGTCAAAACATATTGACATGAGGCACCACTACATCCGAGACTTGGTCCAGAGAAAAACTGTAAAGTTATAGTACATAGCCATGAGCAAGCAGGTAGTTGATATCTTGACCAAGCCTCTAACCTCGAGACAGTTTGTGCAGTTGAGAGACAAGCTTGGTGTGGCTGAGAATGACTCCCTCACTAAGAGGGAGTGTTAAATTTGGCAGCATCGATAGTCATTCTCCAATGAGAGGCCATATGGGCCACCATGAGGCTAGCCGGGGAGATTTGGAGAATCAACTAGTCTTGTGAGGTATTGACAAAATCCAGGGGGAACGAACAACCTCTGTGAGTCAAACCAAAAGTCAGGATGAACAAGATGCTATGTGATTCTAATGCAAAATTTAGGGGGAATGTACAACCTCTGTGAGCATAGACAGTCTAGTGCAAAAGTCAGGGGAACGTACAACCTCTGTGAGCATAGATAGACTAGTGCAAAAGTCAGGGGGGACATACAACCTCTATGAGCCTAGTCAAACCTTGTGAGCCATGAGAAAAAGTCAAGGTATCTAGCAAAAGTTAGGTTGAATGTAAAATTCCTATGAGCTAGAATCAAACGATATTCCTAATATTGCAAATGATGTAATTTTATTGATCTAGTGCATTGGCACGTGTAAACATTATCCACCATGAAGAGAATTTCGAATTTCCTTGTCAAGAGTTGTAACTAAAGTCTTGAGTCTAGTTCTATGTTAGAACTAAAGTGTAATGTTGAGTTGCAACTAAAGTCTT
>SNQJ01S0113647.1:0-12545 GCA_010110895.2 Picea sitchensis
GTAAAGAAAGGCATAAAGAAATATAGAATGTTTTTAAAGCCTGTTCATTTCATTGTTAGGACAGATCTTAAACATATGAAAGGGATGTTAACTAATCAAAGATTACTGGAACAGGGAAATAACAGAGTTCTGCGCTGGAGTCTCTGGCTTGAAGGCTACGATTTTGACATTGAATACAAGCCAGGAAAAGAAAATTGTTTAGCAGATCTCTTGACAAGAGAAGCTTCTCCTGCAAATAAAGAAACTAAAAGATTAATATGGCATCCTCCTCCTTGACTTCCATAAGGAGAGAAGCTCCACCAGGATTCAAATGGATCTTGGTTTGTGAACATTGTACATATTGTTTTTGCATTGATTGTCTGATTATGTACATAAAGAATAGTCCAACATGTTTTAATATCCTTAGAGCATGGTTTGCAAAGGGTTCATGCATTACATCTCATGGAGATTATTTCAGACTTCACAGAGATCTATTCAGAGGAATCATGTCAGGTGGGCCTTTCATGGGACAAGTCTATATTTGTCTCTATACTCCATATTTGACATATTTAGATTACTGTATGATTCTGCAACAAGTAAAATATGATGGCTGCATCTGGATAACCTTTGAATGTGATTCATTCAGAGAATTTTATTACTCCTGGTCAGGATGGTTCCTCCTCCTTGACTGCCATAAGGAGAGAAGCTCCACCGTGATTCAAATGGATCTTGGTTTGTAATAATTGTAAATATTGTTTTTGTATAGATTGTCTGATTATGTACATAAAGAATAGCCCTGCATGTTTCAATATCCTTAGAGCATGGTTTGCAAAGGGTTCAACCATTACATCTCATGGAGATTATTTCAGACTTCACAGAGATCTATTCAGAGGAATCATGTCAGGTGGTCCTTTCATGGGACAAGTCTATATTTGTCTCTATACTCCATATTTGACATATTTAGAT
Organism: Picea sitchensis; assembly: GCA_010110895.2. NCBI lineage: Eukaryota > Viridiplantae > Streptophyta > Pinopsida > Pinales > Pinaceae > Picea > Picea sitchensis. The sequence continues at coordinate 946 of SNQJ01S0113647.1, forward strand.
TACTGTATGATTCTACAACAAGTAAAATATGATGGCTGCATCTGGATAACCTTTGAATGTGATTCATTCAGAGAATTTTATTACTCCTGGTCAGGATGGTTCTATTTGCTCATGTGGCAATATTTCCCCAGAGATCTTGATTTCTTTAATCAAACTGATCAGTTGGCTTTTAAGATGTGGTTCCATGCAGAAGTGTGTGAATCTGGACAGTATGATGCCTGGTTCGTGTTCAGCCTGTCACATGTAACCAGTGATCTCAAAGAAGTTGTTGTTTCCAACTCTGAATCATATTATCAAGTGTACAGTGATTATTATGGGAGTACTTGCGTGCCAGAAGCTGAGTTGATGCCTGTCATGATGGGTTCTCCATTCTATGAATCATTCAGTGGATTGCCGCCTTTTTCTGATGACCACAGTTCTCCTCCATCTAGTCATTACTACAATAGTGATGACCTTAATTTGACTCGTAGTCGAACATAACATTGTGTAAATCGAATGAAGCATGATGGACCAAGTCCTTTGCGGCACAAAAGTTTGTAATAAAGTTTGTCCGCCATTTGGCAAAAGATTTCATGTCTATTCTGACCGACAGTTCCGAATTCCGCGACGGGTTCGTGAAGTTCAATCGTAAATCAATAATTGTTGTCATGGGTGATTTAGATTAAAGTAGCATCTTTGCTTTGTGTCATCCGTAAAAGTTGATGATGGGTCCCCATATGGTCGGAAGCCTTTATGATTTAGATAACAACCGGCCCACCGTCTTCCATCTTAGACTTTCTTCGGTATCTTTATGACTGGCATGTTCGTGACTCTCCTAACGGAACTTAAGTTAAGATTTGTGGTTAAATAAGAGTCCTCAAATTACTTATCATCCGAGTTTGAGAGAAACCGAGAGAGTTCTAGTCCAGTCGAAGCTGCGGTGCCTTTGCTACTCTTGCCTTCGGATCCTCGAAATCAGAAATCAAAACACGACCATTTTGTAATCGTGGTCCCTGCTCCGCTATAGTATACCACAATAGTGTTATAGTGATTCAAGGCATAATAGTTTTCAAGATGCCATGAGAGAAACTGAGAGAGTCTAGTCCGAAGCTCAGCCGTAGTGTATGCTCTTGCTACTCTTGCCTTCGATCCTTGGTCTCGAGAATCAAAACACGCAGATCTCATTTGTAATCGTATTCCGTTCGTTATGTATACTACTAGTAGTGCTATAGTGTATGACTTCGGGTAAATTTGGTTATCAGAAATCAGGTATCTTTGATTCAAGTTGATAGTTCACAGAAGGTGCCGTGAGTATCCTTTGTCCACTTCCAGACTTCTTCACCGACTGTATAAGGGATCTCAACTCAAGGTTGCATTGATATCACAATAAGTATTGTGTCAACAATAGATGCCTCCTACATCTAAGTGTCAAATCAGAATTTGATGTCTCCGTACCGTTGTAATCGGAGAGATTAATATAAAGAAGTTTTCCGAGTTGTTGTTTGATTCGAGCCACATATTTGAAGACTCTGGTTACGGTATGGTCTCGTTTAAGACGCGGTTCTATCATAAGGTGCTCTGGTAAGATACGTAGGTTAATTTATTTACGCCAGCTTTATGCCTCCGCAGCTATTTTGTCGTACCGCATTCGTACTTCCATTTAAGTTTAATTTTCCTCTCGCTACTTGCTTTGCTCCTGTAACAATTTTAAAGGAGTTCTCACAAAGTCCAAAGTAGAGTTAAAATGGCTTCTTACAAAAGTTCTTCATCTAAAGATCTCTCTTCATACACTAAAGAGGATATCAAAAGAATGTCTGAGTATAAACCGTCAAAGTGGTATAAAAATCTGCTGGACAATCTTCCTCGCTTTTACCCCTATATATAATGATAAACTCTTGGAAACCATCAGATATGGAAATTCCAACTAAATCGGGAAATGCCTAAAGTCCCAGCCTAGTGATATATATAAGTTACTCGTTTTTCTCACTTAAGTCACTAATTTGCCAGATATTGTTCTCAGAACATTCCAATCTTCTGCAAGATAAATATCGCCTCTTATCCAAAATAAAACATACGAATGGGTTTATCTCATGGATAAGGCGAATATGTCTGCTATAGTTACTCCACTTGGTTTAAATTCTCTAGTCCGCCCAGGATTAGATATGAGTTCCCTATTATGTATCATTGATTCAAGGCATAATAGTTTTCAAGATGCCATGATATCTGGTTTTCAAGCACCCCTGCACAATGGCCCTGTCTGGTCATCCGCCTTGCCTCGTTTCCAAGTCTCTCTCCGAGACCCATATATCAACACCTCGCCAAGCCTACCTTGCTTGCCGGATTGATATGGCGGAAGGTTCTAAGGTTGCTCAAATTCATTCTACAATTTGTCTTCGCTTTGTCACTTCTACCATGCCTCCTCTCAATCCTAACCTCCAACAACGCGCCATCAAGGAAAGCGTGGTGGTTGGTCCCGAAAATGTCACCCCTATTACTTTAGGTTTTGTTAAACTTACTACAGTTGAAGAATGGTCTACCGGCATGATCCCATATCTACTCAGATGAAGCCTCCAATGCCCAAAGAGATGCAAGTATATACAAACGAACAAGGTCAAAATATGTTGAGACTAGGGAAATCTCAAAGCCAACGATATCCTAGTCTAGACAGACAATTCTCCTCTCTATCTACAAGCACTTCCAGGTCAGAACCTGAGAAACAACCCTCTCAGATATAACACCTCTGTTTCACCTCGGACTCCATTGTGCACTGCACCTCCAGAAGATCAACACACATCACTTTCTCAATCACAGAGATAAGAAATCCAATATATATATATATATATATATATATATATATATATACAGGCAAGGCATCCCTGAAAATTTCAATGGTTAAGAGCATAAAGCCTCCTAAGATATCACTTAATTCAAACTAAAAGGGGCATACCTCCATAGACTTTAACAATCAAATCATTATAAAGAAGGGCTTGCTACACCAATTTAATGTTCAGCTTAACCAAGGACCTTGTACTGAAATTACATTAACACTATTACTTATTAATAAATAAAACATACATATATTATAAAATCTAATAATTAATTTATTTTGAATTTGATATTAATTTTAATCTTTCTTTTATATTTAGAGGATTATTTATAAATTTTGCATATCATAAACCACCTGTTTTCAAATGAGCAACATACTTTTAACTCCTTTGTTGAGGTGTAAATATTGTAAAAAAATCTCTAATTCCCTTGTTCAAAGGCAAATATTGCGAAGATATTTCTAAAATTTCCCTTTAAGATTTAAGTTTTCAAACTATAGTAGCATAATTCATTTTAAGGTTTGTTGATGATTGATAAAATGTTAATATTTCAATTCTCTTAATTTTCAAATTTGTTAATGCTAAACATGTCATTTGAACATGTTAAGGGATCGATAAATCTCAAAGATAAACTACTCTTCAGGAAAATTTATGAACGTTTTTGCAATATTTGCATCAACGAAAGCATGAACAATCTTATCGAGAGAACATCTACATTGGCATGTTGTTCTAATTTTTTTCTCTTTTCAATCCAAATTCCATTTATCATGGTATTTGGAGACTTAAAAGTGTTAATTGCTTTAATTTATTCAATAGGTTTGAAGGAATTGTACTATTTTTTTTGTATGAAGTATTTGTAAGGAAATAAACATTCACATTGAATCAATTAGTAAAGAGAAGATATATAAGCAAAAATAAATGACTAACACATAGTATATATAGACTACTGGAAATCAAATTGGGAAAACTATTTTTGAACTGATCGTTGTTGTCTTATTCATTCATTGAATAAATAGTTACATGATTAACCTTGTTCCACACCTAAAACACAATCGCTGTCACACTCTCTTTGCTTTTACACAAAAAGAACCTCAGAAGCAAATTCTATGTTTCATCTACATGACCAACAACATTAACATGAAGACCAAAGATTAACTTTTACAATGTTACAACATGTCTTATTTATAGGCTTTACAGCATGCAAAACCCCAAATCATGGTGCCCAAAAATGGTCACATCCATGTAGATGATTGGCTGCAATCCCATGAATCTTGAGATTCTATTACAATTGACTACCAAGAGCCAATAAATAACTCCTTTCAAATGGCTTCATCTCGAATCTATTGTTGTTCTGTCTTTCACTCTCACGAACACTCTCGACTTCAAATTCTAGTCAATCTACTTCCTAATTCCCATCGTGAATCATCGAATTTTCTGACTTGACTTGTCGATTGACTTATCACCTAGTCGATCCACCTCAACCTTCGATTGTCAGTCGATCCAACTCAACTATATTTTCATTGCAAAGAATATAATATCCCAACAGTATCAAGGTCCTACCTTATATTCATTCCCTTAAGAAAGCCATCTAGCATTGAGATTAGTTATAGAGGGTTTGACTCATGGGTTATATTATGTTTGAGTCTACATTATCAACATCATGTGTTGGGTTGTTTGTTGAAACTATAGGTTCAAGAGCCATTGAAGTATGTTTTGTATTAGGGGGCACCCATAAATAATTATTACTAGGTTTGAAGGAATTTGACCCCTTTATTGGTCTAAAGTATCAAGGTCATGCGTCATCTTCATTCCCTCGAGGGAGCCATCTAACATTGAGACTAGTTATAGGGGATTTGACTCCTAGGTTATATTTTGTTTTAATGTACATTATCAATATCATGCATTAGGTTGTTTGTCGAAATTATAAGGTCAATAACCTTTGAAGTTGTTTTGTATTAGGGACCACCCATAAAGAATACTACTACTACTACTAATACACACATCTACTCTTGTTGTCATTATGCCAAACACCAAATTGGTGTATGAGACCCCTTTTGTTTGTGGGACAAGGAACCTCTATACTTATTTCACTACTAAAATATACAGAGATATACATACTCTACTCCCTCTCTTTGGATTTGAACATATAATCTCCTAGAAAGAAATACATGTTCATAACCATTATTACTATTATCATTTTTGAAATCTTTCCATCAAATAAATATGATATTTTTCTATTTATTCACGTGAGAAAACTTTGCTTTCAAACAAAAAGAGATCACTTGCTCATACTTTAAAAAATTAATGTTTAAACAACAAATATTATTTTAATATTTAGTAAAAAAAAATTGCTTTCAAACAAAATGTCACTTGCTCATACTTTCAAAAAAATATTTTAATGTTCAAAAATATTTATGGTTGGGAAGCTATCGCACTTAAGATCTTTCCTTTTCATTCATTTTGTTACATATATTTTTTTTATGCAACACAGTTGAGTTGGCTAAGCTATTTTCGAAAAATATATAGAAGATGCACCTCTCTCACGCACATACCCAATTCCATGGAAAAATGCATGAAATTGACAACGATCAATCCCTAACCTAATGTTATATCACATGTCCGCATAGTTCATCAAGATTGTGATATTTTCTTACATTTTGTTTTTCTTAGTAAGAAACTGTCATAAAGGTAATACATAGAAAAATAAGACCCATGGTGATAATTTCCAAGTTAGGCACACTTGCTAGTGACATTGTAATTGTTGTCCTTTCACTATTACATTTTAGAGTTTTAGTGATTCACAAAAGACATGGCAATATTCATTACTTTAACTTTTGAGAAAAATATTGTTATTTATTTATATAAATTTTAGAGTTTTAGTGATTCACAAAAGACATGGCAATATTCATTACTTTAACTTTGAAAAATATTGTTATTTCATTTATATTAAAGGCAATGTAATAAGGAAAAGTTTTTTACAAAATTTGGTTGTTCAAAATTACCATGTTTTATCTCTTTATCTTTCAAAATCATTCGTTTTCTATTACCTTTATAGTTGTCATTCCATTAGTCACAATCACTTTAATTATCTCAATGGTGGGTAAACACTATTAATGATCTTTAACTAGGGATTGTTGACATTTGAGAAAAGCATGCTTCCTACCCATAAAAAAATAAGATAAAATGTTGCTCTGTAAGATTTGAACTTGTCACTCAAAAACTCGAATAATACAACTTGTCATGGCCATGTATTAGATGCACGACATTGCTACGAAGATGAACATTCCAACTTTTTATTTCTCAATCTACTTACTATGCCCTTATAAACCACCATGTTTTCAAGTGTTGGGATTTTGTGTGTCTTTTCCTACACCTTCTTTCTCATCAGTTCCTCTCTTTTCTTCTGTAATCTCTTCAAGTGAAAAGCATATGTTGACATGACTAAATGTTAGGAGGCTTTGTTTTCAAATGGGTTTTCTAAGATTGTTCTCCGGTTTGTCTTGTGAGCAAAACCCATAAGATTCCAAGAACCAAGTAATACATTTCTCCAAGAAATCCCCATGTTTAGAGACTACATAGTTCCTATAACTTAATAGAGTTTGCATCCCATCAAATTAATTGACACTGATGAATTGATTGAACCGATTTCACCTCTACTGAAGAAACATCAAAACCATCCTCATTTTCTCCCTACTTGATCATATTGTTTAATCAATGTTTCTCCATCATGAAGAATGAATTCTTTTATTCCTTCGAAAAACTTAAACAATTTGGCTTAAAACTCATGTTTCCTTCAAACATAAACAAAATCACATTGTGAAATGCCAAGTTTCTAGGTTTTGGGAATCACATTGAATTTCATATCATAGGATTTAATGTTACAAAATATACTTGAAGGACACACAAATCATATGGTCTTTCCACATGACAATTCAAACATCAATGCATATCGAGATGCTCATGGCCTTGGGTGCTAAGGTGATATGGAATCCTGAAACATCTTCTCCACGCAGGACCATGTTGTTTTACATGCTCATTGTGGCATCAATCATCAACTACTTGTGTTGGTTTCATTTATGGCCATGGTTGTTGTTACAACCCATCATGTTCACCTACTACTAAGACAATTAAAGAAAACTATGTGAATCTTAATTGACACCAATTATATTCAACAACACTAAAATCTTTATAAAATAAAACATGAAGACACATAAATATCACGATCATACAATCTAGAAAGAAAGAGAAATAATATGCATCAAGAATACATGGCATCATACTTGATCTTAATAGGATCAAAAGACACTTTAGTAATTCTCCTCTCATCTTGAAAATATGCAAGCCCAATCCAAGTTTTTCTAATGTTTTCCCTCTCCAAATTACATAAAAGGACATGTTGTGAGGCTAACGTTATATAGACATAATGAAAGATTTGTGATAATGTATATAGCAGTAGAAGAAGAATAAGAAGAGGTGAGTTGTTCTAATGTTTTCCTTCTCCAAATTACATAAATGGACATGTAATGAGGTCAATGTTCTATAGATACAATGAAAGGTTTACAATAATGTAAGAAGAAGAAAAATCCAAGTTGTTCTAAAGTTTCCCCTCTCCAAATTACTTAAATGGACATGTAGTGAGGCCAACGCTCTATGGATACAATGAAATCTTTGTGATAATGTATACATAAGAAGAAGACCAAATCACATAAATGGACACACAATGAGGCCAACATTGTATAGATAAAATGAAAGATTTGTGATAATGTATATAGAAGAAGAAGAAGAAGAAGAAGACCAACTAGTTAATTACCATAATTAACACATACATCTATATAGAATTTGTGTGTAAAACCAACATACATTTAAATGGAATGCTTGTATAAAACTAGGAATGTATGGTATCTAACATATAAACAAGAAGAATAATAATACAAACTAGTTAATTACCAAAATTACCATCTTTGGTAAAACCAAATCTCCCATGCCTTTGCATTTCACATGACTACTCTCTTGTTCCTTCTCCTCATCTTTCCCAATGAATAAATGAATCACCTGAGAGGGAATTTAATCCATCTATGTGCACTCAATAATGGTGAATAAATGAATCATGGATTCTTCTTGTTTCTTATAATATTAATGATGATGTTGTTGGGTTAATCTTGACTCGGTCATAAAATTATTGATGGGTTTATTGATAGTGGTTTACGAGCTCATGGTCTTGGTAACCCATGGTATTACATACTATGAATCTTTTTCAATGACTTGGGATACCTACTGTGTTACCTCAATTGATAATGTTGGCCTAGATTGGTTAGATTAGCCAAGGTTAATAGATATCATCACTAGTGCCCATTTATGTGCATACTTCTTATTGTGTTATTTCTCTCAATTTTAACAGATGTCCAGTTACAACTTGTTTGATATCATATTTAAAACACATCAATATGTTATGTGCTACTAATGAAAAATTATTCAAATCAAACTCATTTGTCCCAATGTCATATCACGATGTTATGGATTCTTACAAACAAAATAGAAAAAAAACTTTGAACATAAAACATAAGCATATGTCCTCATCCTTTACTACAAACACTTTACTCCATATTTTTCTTTCATATTTGTTTTTTCCAAGTTAAAATCCCAGGAAAACCCCCAAGTAATTTCATTTTGAGGATGGTACCCGAGGTAAACCCTAGAATATTTAGGGGCATTGTTGGTCAACAAAACCCCACATTACAACAATATACACACATGAGCTCAACATGTCACTCTCTGTGGAATTGAACCCGACTGGGGATAATACCAATCATTCCTCCCAACCAATTTGAGTAACCCACTATTTTTTCTTCATATGTCCATAATTAAATTGTAATTTTAAAAACTTTATATACCAAGATATATAATTAGGCTTCTAACATGTTTCAAGTCCTCGATTCTATGAGAATTTACTTCCTTTCTTTTCAAAATGCAGATATTATCACCAGTTGAAGTGTCATGGTAGGAGGTCATCATCAAGATAATGGACCAATTCTCAAATAAGATAATTCCAATTGGAATATCTTTACGGTTCTTATTAACAACATTACGATGTAAACCTCCCTTGAATTACTTTGGCATTCACATTCACCCATTTAGGGAGTATGTTATTTGATAGCATTATTAAAGATCTCAATTTTTTTGTAATAGTTTGGTGACCATCACTAAAATAACTTCTTTTACAATGCTAAATTACCACTGTAACCATTCATTTTACAATGCTAAATTACTTCTGTAACCATTCATTTTACAATGTTAAATTACTACCACAATATCACCATAGGAACACTTTTTGGCATTGATTTCATAACACCTCATAAAATGGAAGCATAGAGAAGCCACCTTTTTTCATAATAAGAAACACAAGTACTTCATTTTATATCTTGTTTTCATAAGTCAATACACACAAGAATAAAACCCATGGTGCTAATTTCCAAGTGTTATGAGTATTATGTATTTTTCCCGCTTTTAGAAAAAAAAATTAAAAATTCCAAGTTAAGCACACTTGCAATTGGCATTGCAAATTGTATTTTCCTTGCATTGCTCTCATTTTAGGGATTTAGCGATGCATTTTAGAGATTTAGTGATAAACATAAAACATTGCCGTGCCAATGTGGAAATACTCATTAGCCCTCTACCACCAAAAAATAAAAACAAGTCACATTCATACCATTGAGTCTCATTTTTTTGTTTATGACCTAATAAGCACGAGTGGACAAATTCAACTTCTTTCTGGGAAAAAATATTCCTCAAATTTGCTAGGAATTTTGTCGTAAATTATAGTTCCACTTGATTGATGAGAACTTTGACCATAGAACTTTTCCCTTAAGGGTTTTTACCCATTTTAAGATGATCCAAATCAACATAATTTCAAAATTTGAGTAGATCGTAGAAAGTTTGTTCAACGTAATGTAAAAATGTAATAATAATGTAATAATAACAATAATAACAATAATAAATAATACACAAATTATGGGTTCCATCCTACCTAGGTCAACTATATATTTTTTCTCATTTCTTCTGCCTTCTTATCCATCTTGATCAATGGTTCCCCCTCACCTCCCTTCATGACTTCATAGGGTATTTAGAAGGACCCTCTCCCCCTTCATCTTTATTCTAATGGTCGAGGGCCTTGACAGAAGTCTTAAAGTTGTTGTTCATTATCATCATCTTCAAGGTATCAACCCACATGCTTCCACCTTCCAATCTCACAAATCAACTGCTGATGGTACCCATATTAATGGAGCCCCACAGAGGCTGTGAGATTTAAAAAAAATTCTCGATGACTTCATGGATGCTTATGGCACCTCCATTAACCATATCAAGTCAAATTTTCTTCTTCAATACCCCTTAGTTGTTCAGTTCCACATTTCTTGTATCCTAGGATTTTCTTGGAGTTCCCTTTTGTTCAAATATTGAGGAGCCCCCCTAGTAGATTCCATAGTTCGTAACACCTCTTGGGAGGATATCCTTTCCAAAATAGGTAAAAATATTTCCAGCTAGACCTTATGAACCTTGAACATTGTTAGTCATCTTATTCTTCTTAAATGTGATCTCTATGATATTCCTCTTTATATATTCTCAAGCCTTGCTAGTCCCAAACGTATTCTTGAATCCATAAAAAATATTCATAGAATTTTTCTTTGGCAAGGAAACAAAGTGGCTCGAAAATGGGCCTTGGTAGCTTGGTATTCCCTCTATATACCCAATTGGAAGGTGGGTTGGTGTTGAGAAACCCTGAGCTTTTCAATACAATTTTAGGGGCTAAGACTTGGTGGCACTGACTCTAGGGAAAAGGGGAGCTTTGGTGTGCTCTATGTAAAATAAAATACGCTAATGATATTAGTTTTCTAGATCTAATCCAAATGGATGGGGGCCGACCTAGATCCCTCATTTGGAATATAACATGACAAAACAAATATCTATTTAGAAACATAGTTTTTGGAAAATTCGTGATGAGAAGTCTATCCTTTTTAGGGAATATTCTTGGCAACAACTCCCTCGTCTTCAGGATAACCCCACCTATATAAAACTCAAAGATATACTCAAGGCAAGTAATAGAATAAATGTCCACTTCTATTGGAATATTCACTCTACAAATTCTAATTGGCAAAGTTGGTCAATCATCCCAAATCATCTTCGCCTTCAAGACAAATCCAATTATTTTGTTCAAAAATTAGAAATTCTCAATTATCATATTAAATATTTGAGTAGTCCAGACAAACTCCGATGGGGATTTAGGACAAGAGGAAATTTCAATCTAAATGAAGCCTATGATTTGGCATCTAGACATACATTTGTTCCCATGGATGACATCCGAGTTAAAATATGGATAACCAAATTATGGCCAAAATTTGCTACCTTTCTTTGGTTAACAACTCACAAGAAAATCTTAACTTGGGACCAACTATTTCGTAGAGGTTTTGAAGGCCTAGGATCTTGTATCATGTGCAAGCAGGAAGAGGAATATTTAGAACAACTTCTTAATTCTTGTTCACACAGTGCAACCCTCTATGACCAGGGAGCCACTCTCTTCTGACAAACTTATTGCAAAGATAGTGTATAGTTCACCCTCTCTTCATGGAATCCACAAGCCTTTCATAATCCAATTCTTAATTGAATATGGAAAATTTTCCCAGGATTTTCCCTCTGGGAAACCCAGAAGGAGAGGAACCGATGTATCTTCAAAAATAAGGAACAACCGGCCCCATTGACTTGGATAAGAATTCAGAAGAACATCTTGGAAATGATCCAGTCTTC
>SNQJ01S0113647.1:18233-44417 GCA_010110895.2 Picea sitchensis
TGTTCAATGATTCAACCAAAGAAACTTTGAATAAATTTGAATGTGTTGGCGTGTAGTGTTGAAAGACCCTTGATTTCATATCAAAACTTTGCAAATTTGCTATCAGTCACACCAAGACTTGGTATAACGTGGCACATGGGGGGTTTCTAAAGTGATTGATTTGCAAACGATATTTTTTCCCTTCACTTGCTTGTCCATACTTGTTAAGGCCATTGGAGAAGTTACTTTCTAATAATTGATTAATTCCCTTTTATAGGGATCAAGGATAGTATTCTTCATTGTCCTTTTGTAATTTTCAATACAATGAATTAGTTACATTAAGTGTAGGTTAGGTGTATGTGATATCATAGATTTATGGGAAGACGGCCATGAGGGTTCCACTTTGTTTTTAAATCTATATTAGATTACATTAGGAGGTGTTATCATAGTTTTAATGTTTTTCGGTAACTTTCTTTGTGTAGCTATAAATTGAGTTTTATATGTTTTTTTTTCGATAAATGTTTATTTGGGGCTTTTTTGGAGAAGACACAAGTAAATGTAGGGGATTTAGATAATCTTTCTGTAATTTTGTTGGGAATAGTGCATGAAAATTCAAGGTTATTTATTGTTGTAATGATTGTTAAGAGAACAACTTATATTATTATATAAATATAATGTGAAATTTTCTGTGGAAAAAAAAGGTTAGGTGTATGTGATTGGGTAAGAGTGGTGAACATGTTAAGGTGTAAGAATGTGTGGGTTATATGTATGGGTTGAGTACATGGGTTAAGTGTATAGATTGGGTGCATTGGTTAGATGTGTGGATTGGGTATCTATATTAGATTTGTAAGTTAGTTGTGTAGGATAGTTACATTGGGTTATTAACGTAAAGTTAGTGGTGTTATGTGTACTCAAGTGTATTAGTCGTATTATGTTAATGACAATAGGTGTGTTATTTGAGCTGAGTTAATGGCATTGGGCTAGTTGTGTTAGGTTAATGGTGTTAGGTGCCTTAGGTGTGTTCTGTTAGTGGTGTTGGGATCGTGGCATTAGGCTAATGGTGTTAGGTTAGTGGCATTGAGTGAGTGAGGTGCATTATTGCTAGGTGCTTTAGGTATGTTATCTTTGTTAAGTGATAGTTGTATTAATGACGTTAATATAAACATATATTAAAAAACAATTAGCCCAGTGGGTTAGCTTGAGTGGATGAGTGTAGTGGTTATAATGCAAGAGGTCTTGGGGTCAAGTCCCCAGCCAACTATATTGTTGAGATTGTTGGGCCTCACTCGATGTTCCCATAAGATTAGGTCATGTAATTAGGGCCGACGATTTACCCCAACACCATTTACCATCCATGGATCATGGGGAAGGACTCAGAGGGTTTTCTGCGAGGGTTTCCTTGGGAAAAAAAATATTAAAAAATAATTAATATCTATGATATATAAATATATTCATGAATGGATTATTAATATTAACAATAATGATTGTAATTATTGCATCGAGAGAAGTGAGGTGCATTTCATGGCCCAATAGGGATGAGATGTTTAACACATCATAATAGTGACTTGGCATAATAGGTTAGAAAAAGGACTTCGATAAATGGTTAAAACTTTGGGACATTCAAGAGGATACAACTCTCTCCCATGACGAAAATCGAAAACAGAAAATTGAAAATAAATTGTTTAAATTCCCTTGGAGTGATGGATATATCAAAGACAACAAAAACTATGTTTAAATTCCTATGGAGTGAGATATATCAAAGACAAAAAAAAAAAAACTATGTTTAAATTCCTATGAAGTGATGGACATATCAAAGAGAAAAGAAAACTATGTTATTATAAAAAGATCATCAATCCCAATCTCGATCATCCTTCCTACCCTAATAAGGTTGCAAATCTTAAGAAAAAAATTATGATTATCAAACTAAGAACTAATTCACATTTGTTTCACAATGAAACCAACATGTGGACTCTTCCTAAAATTCCATGGGAAAAAAGGATTGCAATGTATGCAACTTAGAGGAGATTAAAGATGAAGTTTATTTCCTTCTAAGATGCCCTTTATACAACAATATTAGATGTGATTATATAGATATTTGCAATCACAACTTGTTTTATGAAATCTTAAATCAAGACAACAAACTAAGATTGAAGATTTTACTGTGAATTTAAACTCATATCGAAACCACTATCTAAATAAATAATTTTGAGTTTGAATTTTTTAGTTTTCTTTGTTGGCCTAATATCTTAATTGCAAAGCAAACTGCACTTTGCAATCTGATATGGATGAGATGTGTAAAATAAAGTAATGTTAATAAACTAAAATGAAAAAAATTAACATCTATAGTGGAAAAATTGATCATAATAATAAAAAGAATACAAAAAGGACATGACATAAAATAAACCAGCATTGTTCCATTGTAATGTTGATCTTTTAAGCACATAAAAATTTGTCATTCCATTTATTTTTGGTCCCTCTCAGCGCATAATATATCTGTGGTGAAGATGGATTTCCATGGTTAGTTACTATATATATGTGTGTGTGATAATTAATGAAGATGATGAAGATTAATGTCCATTGAGACCAACTTTAGTCTATCATACCTATAAAATAAAATTGATTACTTTGATTTATCATGTTGTTTTTATTATCAAATAATTTGGAAATGAAATTTCCAAAAACTCTTTGATTCATATGAATTGGAGATTTCCCCGAATGGGTTGTCACTCTGACAGATCTTGCATTATGCAATCATACACACTTGTCACCTCGCATCCTTCCTTTTATTCCCCAAGGTTGATGGTCTTCATCGCTCATTTAACACTGCTTAGACTGTACCTACAACCCTCACTTTACCTAGATTCGGATATGGATCTCGTCTGTGGGAAGGAGGTAGGCTTCGATATGGGTAAGTACAACGATTTGATGGTTGAAGCTTGAGTCCTGGTGGCTCTTATAGGCACCTGCATCTCCAACAATTGTTCATTCTGGTATAATTTTTCTCCATGCATTGCTCCTTCATCCCTCTAGTTTCTAATCCTAGCATTGAGTTCTCCCCTTCTCCTCGCTTGGCCCATTCTCTGTGAGCTCTAGTTAGGTTACATGCCTCGAGAATGAGGCAAACCGAGATGCACTAGTGGAATTTCTTTTGGTTTCATAGGTCGGTGATGTTGTGTGTCTCTGTTGTTTGGTGTTGGTTACAAAGTTCCCTTGTGTTTGTACCCTTCGGTAATGGATCATGACTCTTCAATCCATTTGAGTGTTGTTGAGGAGTAAAATCCAAACATTATCCCTCCATCATCCTCTGTCCTGATTTCTCCAAGTCCCGAAATCAGCAATGTTTCTAACTTAAAGGTGAAGTCACCTCCTCCTGTCGGGTTCACGAATGATCAACACAATCTCATCTTAGTGTTATGAAGGGACAATGATGAACATAAGTTCAAGAAGGAATTGATGGAAAAAAAGCTTAGGTGCTCTTGACTCAGGTTCCAGAAGATCGTGAGAGAGAGAAGGCATAACCGGAGGACCTTGCTGTCCAGTTATGATTCCAAAATGGCCTAACTCCTCTAGGCATGCTTTTCCTAACAAATCTAAAAGAAAATAATTTGTATGGTCTATATTATTTTGATTTTCCTAGTTTCAGCATGGATAGCAAAATTCTAGGGGCATCTATTTTTGTATGTTCATAGTTTACACCATGATCATCATAGTCTAAGCTCTGAATAATGAATTTTGTAGCCTTCTTGGCATAGTTTTTTGAAACTTTAACACCTGGTGGTGGGACTGGTTTCCTCTGTTGACAGCCTCAGCACGAGTGTGACTGATATATATTATAATTTTTATTTCTAAAAGATAATATCAACTTCTAGCTTACACATGCCCAAAGGGTTGGATCCAATGAAAGAAATGGTGGGAAGCGAGGAGTTTTTTCACCGTTAGGCAAGGTTCAATTCTCATGAGGGCTTTACACGGAGCCATGGGGACACCTTGAGGTAGTGGTCGAACATGTGTTTTACCCGGAGATACCATATTAAATGGTATAAGTGACCCCATGCACACATAAGTGGATGAAAGCCCACCCCATGTCCTTCAATTTTAAAGGGACTAGCTTCATTATTTGAGAGAAAAGATAATGACAAGTTTACCCATGACTATTAGAAAAGTTCCTCTTGCCTAAGAATGCTAATGAACACAACGACGGAAACTAGTGCCGCAAGTGCCCAGGGAACGATCTGCATGACAGGAGCATCGGGTTACCTGGCCTCTTGGCTTGTCAAATGCCTTCTCCAATGTGGTTATCGCGTTAAGGGAACTGTAAGGGATCTTGGTAACGAGAAAAATACGGCTCATTTACTGAAGTTAGAGGGAGCAAAGGAAAGGTTATGTGGCGCTTTCGAAATTTGCGATCTATTGGGCCCGATGGCGGCTTTGGTGAGGCTGCAAGCGGTTGTCGGGCATTTTCACATGGTCGTACATTGACAGTCGTGCCAGATCCCAAGAGCTCATTGAGCGGCGGCGTGATGGATATGCAAATGGAACGGAACCCTAACGTGGAGAAGGAAGCGACGGTCCTTCGTAGGGCCGAGGTGGACCGGCAGCCCATGGAGAAAAGGATCGGCGAAAATTGTGATCCTGCGTAGATGAAGTCTATGCGTGCTTCAACACGGAATGGAAGAAATGGTTCATCACCGTCGAGGAAGTTTAGTGGTCCATTAGGGGAAGCCGGAACCAACTTTCGTTCTGGCGAGAGAACCCGGCGATTTAAGGACCGGATCAATGCGGGAGAACAAGCGGTGGAGTGTGGCAAGTGCTTTAGAAGCCTAACCCGTGGTAAACCACCTTGATCTAAAGTTGAGAAAGACCATTCAAATACTTGGTCTCGGGGATCTTCGGCTCTTGGGGGGATTCTCCACCTTCGCTCTGGTGCAGGAATCTAGTTAAGAGTAATGGAAGAGCGAGGTTTCATTCTGAACATCGTGGAAAGACTAGCTCTGAGATTGCGGCAAGATTTCCCCTTTTTGTAAATACCATTGCAGGATCTTCTCTTTGCTTGCAGGCTCAAGACTTAGACTCCATTTTTGAGCTCAAAACCCAAATCCACCAAACTCACAATTACTGCCTAGGCTCCAGCGACCTAATCTTGAAGGACGGTAGCGGAGATGGCTCACGCTATGGGACTCACGGAATCTAAAAGCAGCATAACCATTTCTCACTTCGTTCGCGTGGAGGAGAGCGCCTTGATCACTCATCAAAGCTCTTACAAAGAAAGGCATTGAAATCGGGGACTTCCATCGCCGGAGGTTCAAGGATGAGCTTTCAAAAAGTAAAAAGAATTGCGGATCACGCCTTCATTGTTGAGCAGTGTGCAGAACCTCCAATAGTAGAAGTTGAAGATCCTCAAGTCTATGGCTATGCCTTTATCTACCAAGCAAAATCCCTCATTTGTCGCTTCAATGGACTTTGGCCCTCAGCCCCTGAGCTAAAGGAATGGGTTAACAAGACCTGGTCGGAAGGTCATGAGTTGTTTTTCTACTCCAAGGGGTTCTTCATCATCAACTTCTCCATAGAAGCCAAATGTCAATGCGTGCTAGAGCAAGGTCCTTGGTTATGGGGCCGGTCCGGTCTCTCCATGCAGAGATGGTTCCCGGGAATTCAATCAAACCATGATAGCCATGACTACACCGGTCTTGGTAAGACTACCCAATATACCCTTGCATTTCTATTCTTCATCCTTTTTACCTACAGGCAGTGATACATTGGGTAGATTTACATCAAGATAGACATAAAACGAGAATAGTGAAAGGCTTGATCACTTTCGCATATGTATTAAGAAAATGACCTGTTGATCAAAGTTTGAAGATGGGATTCTTATAGGCTGGGATGAGGGAGATAAACTTCATCTGAGATGAATTAGATTATGAGAACAACGCCGGATGTTGCTCTATCGACCAAGCGAGGGCACCTTCGGGCAACTTGTCCTCTTTCCCAATCTCTCCCTCAACTTCTAGAGAACACGGAGAAGAGCCAATGGTTAGCGGGACCAAATCTCACAAAGTACGAACCCTTCCTCTGGCAACAAGCAACATCACAAAGATGTTCCAACTCCTACACCTTCCTCAATGCCGCGGGCCAGCTTTTCGCTCGGCAACTAGCGTGGAGCCCAAAGCACCCGACTGCGGCCTCGGCACAAAATCTTGAAGATTCAGAAGTCATGATTCCAACTCCCGCAATTAATTCCTTGCAACCACCTCTCGAAAAGGAAACAAAAGGGTGAAACCACAATCCTTGTTCCACTGACCACCAGCTCGGGGACTGAAGCGACCACCTCATAGATCCGGACAACCGGTTGACAACAAAGAAGCACCCACGGATTGGCTGACTGGAATATAGCACTTCCTCGGACCATGCGGCTTTGGTGGTAAAAGTTGTTAGAGAGCCTACAGGCTCCCTACGGTTGGATTGATGTTAAATAAGAAAAAAAGGTAGAAAGAGTCCTCATGGGACAACCTGATGATTTGACCCTTTCTCCTTATATTGTAATGTTTCATCTTGCTTTTCCCTCACGCTCTATGGGGCTCTCTTTTAGAATAGGCTAGTTTCAAATGATCTGTTCTCTTTATGAGGGGTCTTCTCCCATCAACAAATCAATGTATCACTCTGCACTTTTTCATGGATTGGGCCAGAGATTCTCCCCTTTTTGCTTTAAAAAACTTCCCACAGCTTACAATGTAATATTGTAATGTTTATTTCTAAAAGATAATATCAACTTCTAACTTACAATATATATATGGTAAGCTAGAAGTTGATATTATCAAATAAAAGTAACATTTATCGATGACACTAAAATTGATGAGGCCGTCAACAGAGGAGATTGATATTATTACAGATGTTATGAACATTGAATCTAATATATAAGCTAAGCATTACAATACAAAGCGATATTTATACTTTACTCTTTTTAGTTTCAATGTATAATCATTTAAATAATAAATAAAGTTTTCCGATATAACATTAACTAATTTGTGTCACAAATTAATGTAATAATGGCGATGGCTTTGACGACATTCATTTTTTGGGTAAGATATTTAGTGTAAGCTACTTATGTTTATAAATGGGGGTTAAACACCATCAACAAAAAAAGACAAATTGTTGTTGAACGGAGGAGACTCTACAGGTGTAATTTCGGTCAGAAACTGCTACAAGGCGATCATATCATTACTCTCCCTCCCAAATCTTCTTGGTTGGAAACTCAAACTATGGAAGTGGAACCTACAACTAAAGATTATACTTTTCTTCAGGCTGGCAGTGGACCAAAACATTCTCACTTGGGATAACTTAAGAAAGGTTCGGTGGGTCCTGGTTTCTGCTACCTTTGCAGAGCATCAACTGAAGATAACGCGCATCTCTTCATCCATTGCCACTTTACAAAGGCGATCTAGAACTCTTGTATTAATTTTACGAACTAAAATTTGGAATGGAGGCGAAATTTAAACAAATTCATGGTGAATTGGACACAAAACTTAGTTGCTCCAAAACAATTGTCAATCCTTCTGTGTTGGTTCGTGTGGAAGGAGCGTAAAAAAGCATTATTTGAAGGTAAATCTCCCTCTTCCAGTGCCGTCATGCTTAGAACTTTAAATTCGCTCTCCTAACACAAACAAAAACTAGACCCAGAATTTTAAGACTGATTCCGATTATTCCCTACATGGATAATAATGTGACTTCTCTTCTTGATGCTTCCATCAATGGGGAACAACACAGTGGTCTTTGGGAACACAAATCTCTAATTCCACGGAGAATGGAGTGGTTTCAATTAATAGAGATGGCTCTAATACAAGGCTGAATTAGTTGGAGCACGAGCAACCTTCATAATGGCAAAAGTCTTACATTTACACCATCTTCACATTTTGGGGGATTCCAAAGGTCATTGCTCGAGTGGCTACAACGGAAGTGCAAACTTTATGCCACCAAAATTGAAGGTTGGAAGTGCAGAGTTCGTGACTTACAGAAAAACTTCCAAGGAACACACTTTCAACATATTTACAGGAAAACAAAGGAAGAAGCTGATAGTCTCTCCAAAAGAGCCCATAAAGGGCATTTTGTTCTTTTTCACGTGGATCAATGGAATCAAAGGTCCTCAACAAACCATAAATTTCTTTAAATTAGCAAAAAAAAGAAAGAAAAGATTAATTCTTTGGAATAGTGTTTCCTTATACTTGTTCCATTCAGAATTCTCCTTAGTTTATTGGAGTTTTTTTTTTTGGTCTATTCCTCTTTTGTCTGGGGACCTCTTTGTCTCATTGTTGTGAGAGAATTTACTTTTGTTTCGACAACACTCTTTGCGTCACCCGATTCGAGACCTCTACATTGTCGATGTAAAAGTTTATATTTTAATATAAAAAATAAAAAAAAAAAATTTTCTTTTGAAAAAAAAAAACTACTTATGTTTATTGTAAGAAAATTATTGAGGATTTACAATAGAGATGGTCGAGACCATGCCCTACATTTACAATAATATTTAAAGATTAATGCATTAATTAACATTTAAATTGATTAATATAACCTTTATGGAGTGGCACTCATACGACTATCTAAAAGCATTACCATTAATGGTGATGATCTTTAGACAACTATCTCAATTAATGGTGGTTGTCTACTATTGTAACAATAATTTTATACTTCCATTTTATTTTAGAGATATGAAACCATTGTTAAAAAAAGTTTCTTATGGTGGTATTGCAATGGTAATTTATCATTATATGAAAATCTTTTTAGTGGTAGTGATAATAAGAGTAAGACAGAGTTAATAAATGGAAAATTCAAAAAAATTGAGTAAATGATTTATTATTTATTATTATTATTAGTATTATTATTATTATTATTATTATTATTATTATTATTATTATTATTATTATTTTGTAGAAGTAAATATATCTATTTTATTGCAATAAAAACATAAAGTACATGCATGACAGCTTGAGCAAAGATGCTATTGCTAGTTTATTTTGTTTCAAGAGTTGAAAAATACATAAAGTATGATGGCTTGTTCATATGAAAACCAGGCCATCATACTTTATGTTCAAAAAGAAATTGAAATACATCATCTAAAAAAGACTTAGACTTGGCCTAATTAGATAGTGTTTTGAGAGATCCTAAGAGCGAATGAAACAAAAAATGAAGACAAGTGACATAGGCATCATGATGGAGGAACCTGGACCTGAGATTGAATATTTTCAACGCCATCTCCCTTGGAAGAGTGGATCAGAATGGGGAAATGTAGTATGCTTGGGCGAGGTCCTGACAACTAAGCTTCAGATAAATTGGTCAAGAAGGTTAAGCCAACTAGAATCTACCGTGATGTTGAGACTGGAAGCACCCTCATTAGCTAGAAATTCAACAACCTTATTGGATTCCCTCTTAACATGTGAGGGAATGAGGGCCAAAATGTCTTGAATAGAAGATTGAAACTTCTCTCTACGCTTTCTTCTAAGTCCCAATTGCAAGAAACTTTACTTGGAGAGGAGCCATTATGGAGTCTAATGAGCATGTTGATAATAAGTTGAGAGTCCCTTTCAACAATGACTTTGGAATAATTATGATTTTTGGTGGCATTCAGATCATAGAGAAGATCACATTACTCGACTACATTGTTAGAGTTGATGCACATATTTCCTACATAAATCCTAAAAATTTGATTGTTCGAGTATAGAAGGACCCCACCATAGCCTATTGGGCCAAGGTTTCCCTTGGAAGTGCCATCAAAATTGAGCTTAACAAAATATTGTGGGGGAGGATACCACGATAGGGGCAAGGAAGATTTAGGAGGACACATAATGGAGGGATTGATTGACGAAGAATATTTGAAATCTTAATTGGAGAGAATGATATGTTCTTTATTATTGAAATTGAGGTCTTCCTTAGTCCACTGAGAAGACTGGATCATTTCCAAGATGTTCTTCTGAATTCTTATCCAAGTCAATGGGGCCGGTTGTTCCTTATTTTTGAAGATACATCGGTTCCTCTCCTTCTGGGTTTCCCAGAGGGAAAATCCTGGGAAAATTTTCCATATTCAATTAAGAATTGGATTATGAAAGGCTTGTGGATTCCATGAAGAGAGGGTGAACTATACACTATCTTTGCAATAAGTTTGTCGGAAGAGAGTGGCTCCCTGGTCATAGAGGGTTGCACTGTGTGAACAAGAATTAAGAAGTTGTTCTAAATATTCCTCTTCCTGCTTGCACATGATACAAGATCCTAGGCCTTCAAAACCTCTACGAAATAGTTGGTCCCAAGTTAAGATTTTCTTGTGAGTTGTTAACCAAAGAAAGGTAGCAAATTTTGGCCATAATTTGGTTATCCATATTTTAACTCGGATGTCATCCATGGGAACAAATGTATGTCTAGATGCCAAATCATAGGCTTCATTTAGATTGAAATTTCCTCTTGTCCTAAATCCCCATCGGAGTTTGTCTGGACTACTCAAATATTTAATATGATAATTGAGAATTTCTAATTTTTGAACAAAATAATTGGATTTGTCTTGAAGGCGAAGATGATTTGGGATGATTGACCAACTTTGCCAATTAGAATTTGTAGAGTGAATATTCCAATAGAAGTGGACATTTATTCTATTACTTGCCTTGAGTATATCTTTGAGTTTTATATAGGTGGGGTTATCCTGAAGACGAGGGAGTTGTTGCCAAGAATATTCCCTAAAAAGGATAGACTTCTCATCACGAATTTTCCAAAAACTATGTTTCTAAATAGATATTTGTTTTGTCATGTTATATTCCAAATGAGGGATCTAGGTCTACCCCCATCCATTTGGATTAGATCTAGAAAACTAATATCATTAGCGTATTTTATTTTACATAGAGCACACCAAAGCTCCCCTTTTCCTAGAGTCCGTTTCACAAGTCTTAGCCCCTAAATTGTATTGAAAGCTTCGGGGTTCCTCAACACCAACCCACCTTTGGACAGGATAAAAGGAGGTTTTGGCGTGAATATTTTTTATGGATTCAAGAATACGTTTGGGACTAGCAAGGCTTGAGAATATATAAAGAGGAATATCATAGAGATCACATTTAAGAAGAATAAGATGACTAACAATGTTCAAGGTTCATAAGGTCTAGCTGGAAATATTTTTACCTATTTTGGAAAGGATATCCTCCCAAGAGGTGTTACGAACTATGGAATCTACTAGGGGGGCTCCTCAATATTTGAACAAAGGAACTCCAAGAGAAAATCTAGGATACAAAGAAATGTGGAGGCCCAGACAACTAAGGGTATTGAAGAAGAAAATTTGACTTGAGATGGTTAATGGAGGTGCCATAAGCATCCATGAAGTCATCGAGAATTTTTTTTAAATCTCTAGCCTCCTCTCGAGAAATTGTCCCACATTAATATGGTACCATCAACAGGTGGTTGTGAGAGATTGGAAGATTGGAAGCATGTAGGTTGAGACCTTGAAGATGATGATAATGAACAACAACTTTAAGACTTCTGCCAAGGCCCTCGACCATTAGAATAAAGATGAAGGGGGAGAGGGATGCATCGCCTAAATACATGAAGTCATGAAGGGAGGTGAGGGGGAACCATTGATCAAGATGGATAAGAAGGCAGAAGAAATGAGAAAAAAGATATAGTTGACCTAGGTAGGATGGAACCCATAATTTATTATTATTTATTATTATTGTTATTATTGTTATTATTGTTGTGTGTGTATTATTATTATTATTTATTTTACACTTGAGTTAGACAGAAACTTTCCCTTACAGTCTCAAATTTTGAAATTATGTTGATTTGGATCATCTTAAAATGGGTAAAAACCCTTAAGGGAAAAGTTATATGGTCAAAGTTCTCATCAATCAGAAGTGGAACTATAATTTCGACAAAATTCCTATGGGAATTTGAGGAAGATTTTTTACTTGAGAAAAGTTGAATTTGTCACTCATTAACTTATTCAGTCACAAACAAACAAAATGAAATCTTTAACAACACTATAAATGACAACATTTTTATTTTTTTGGCGATGTTTTATGTCTATCACTAAATCTCTAAAATGCATCGCTAAATCCTTAAAATGAGAGCAATGCAAGGACAATACAATTTGCAAACAATTTTACAAGTTATTAACAACGGAATTTTTAATTTTTTTTTTTCTAAAAGCGAGGAAAAAGCCTATAATACTCACTTAACACTTGAAGTGCTTTCATGGGTTTTATTCTTGTGTGTATTGACTTATGAAAACAAGATATAAAATGAATTACTTGTGTTTCTTATTATGAAAAAAGGTGGCTTCTCTATGCTTCCATTTTATGAGGTGTTATGAAACCAATGCCAAAAAGTGTTCCTATGGTGATATTGTGGTAGTAATTTAACATTGTAAAATGAATGGTTACAGAAGTAATTTAGCATTGTAAAATGAATGGTTACAGTGGTAGTTTAGCATTGTAAAAGAAGTTATTTTAGTGATGGTCACCAAACTATTACAAAAAAATTGAGATCTTTAATAATGCTATCAAATAGCATACTCCCTAAATGGGTGAATGTGAATGCCAAAGTAATTCAAGGGAGGTTTACATCGTAATGTTGTTAATAAGAACCGTAAAAATATTCCAATTGGAATTATCTTATTTGAGAATTGGTCCATTATCTTGATGATGACCTCCTACCATGACACTTCAACTGGTGATAATATCTGCATTTTGAAAAGAAAGGAAGTAAATTCTCATAGAATCGAGGACTTGAAACATGTTATAAGCCTAGTTATATATCTTGGTATATAATTTTTTTAAATTACAATTTAATTATGGACATATGAAGAAAAAATGGCAGTGGGTTTTAGCTCAGAAATTGGTTGGGAGGAATGTTGGTATTATCCCGATTAGGGTTCAATTCCACACTTTAAAGTGACATGTTGAGCTCATAATGTGTATATTGTTGTAATGGCTTGAGGGTTTTGTTGACCAACCTTGTGCCCTAAATATTCTAGGAGGTTTACAGCAGGTACCATCCTCAAAATGAAGTACTTAGAGGGTTTTCCCATGGATTTTAACTTGGAAAAACAAATATGAAGAAAAAAATATAGGAGTAAGTGTTTGTAGTAAAGAATGAAGAACATAAACTATGATTTATGTTCCAAGTTTTTCTAATATTTTACATTTGTAAGCATCCATACTTATCATTGATATGACATTAGGACAAATATAGGTTTGATTTGAATAATTTTTCATTAGTAGCACATAACATATTGATGTATTTTAAATATATGATATCAATGAGGTTTATGCTTGGACATCTGTTAAAGTGAGAGAAATAACACAATAGAAGTATGCACATAAATTGGGCACTAATTGATGATATCTATTAGCTTAGCCATTTAATCTAACCAATTTAGGCCAGCATTGGCCACAGTGGGGTATCGCCTGATAGGTATCCCAAGTCATTAAATAGGATTCATCATATATAATACCATGGGTTTACCAAGACCATGAGCTAAATGAAACCACTATCCGTGATAAAACCCATCAATAATTTTATGGCTAGAGTCAAGATTAACAACAACATCATCATTAATATTATAAGAAACAAGAAGAATCCATGATGCATTTATTCACCATTATTGAGTGCACATAGATGGATTAAATTCCCTCTCAGGGGATTCATTTAGTCATTGGGAAAGATGAGGAGAAGGAACAAGAGAGTAGTCATGTGAAATGCAAAGGCATCGGAGATTTGGTTTTACCAAATATGGTAATTTTGGTAATTAACTAGTTTGTATTATTATCCTTCTTGTTTATATGTTAGATACCATACATTCCTAGTTTTATACAAGCATTCCATTTAAATGTATGTTGGTTTTACACACAAATTCTATATAGATGTATGTGTTAATTATGGTAATTAACTAGTTGGTCTTCTTCTTCTTCTATATACATTATCACAAATCTTTCATTTTATCTATCTGATGTTGGCCTCATTGTGTGTCCATTTATGTGATTTGGTCTTCTTCTTATGTATACATTATCACAAAGATTTCATTGTATCCATGGAAGTTGGCCTCACTACATGTCCATTAAAGATTTCATTGTATCCATAGAGCGTTGGCCTCACTACATGTCCATTTAAGTAATTTGGAGAGGGGAAACTTTAGAACAACTTGGATTTTTCTTCTTCTTACATTATCGTAAACCTTTCATTGTATCTATAGAACATTGACCTCATTACATGTCCAATTATGTAATTTGGAGAAGGAAAACATTAGAACGACTATCCTCTTCTTATTCTTCTTCTACTACTATATACATTATCACAAATCTTTCATTATGTCTATATAATGTTAGCCTCACAACATGTCCTTTTATGTAATTTGGAGAGGGAAAACATTAGAAAAGCTTGGATTGGGCTTGCATATTTTCAAGATGAGAGGAGAATTACTAAAGTGTCTTTTGATCCTATTAAGATCAAGTATGATGCTATGTATTCTTGATGCATATTATCTCTCTTTCTTTCTAGATTGTATGCTCATGATATTTATGTGTCTTCATGTTTTGTTTTATAAAGATTTTAGTGTTGTTGAATATAATTGGTGTCAATTAAGATTCACATAGTTTGCTTTAATTGTCTTAGTAGTAGGTGAACATGACGGGTTGTAACAACAACCATGGCCATAAATGAAACCAACACAAGTAGTCAATGATTGATGCCACAATGAGCATGTAAAACAACATTGTCCTGTGTGGAGAAGGTGTTTTAGGAGTCCATATCACCTTAGCACCCAAGGCCATGAGCATCTCGATATGCATTGATGTCTGAATTGTCATGTGGAAAGACCATATGATTTGTGTGTCCTTCAAGTATATTTTGTAACATTAAATCCTATGATATGAAATTCAATGTGATTCCCAAAACCTAAAAACTTGGCATTTCACAATGTGATTTTTGTTTATGTTTGAAAAGGAAACATGAGTTTTAAGCCAAATTGTTGAAGTTTTTCGAAGGAATAAAAGAATTCATTCTTCCTGATGGAGAAACATTGATTAAACAATATGATCAAGTAGGGAGAAAATGATGATGGTTTTGATGTTTCTTCAGTAGAGGTGAAATCGGTTCAATCAATTCATCAGTGGCAATTGATTTGATGGGATGAAAACTATATTAAGTTATAGGAACTATGTAGTCTCTAAACATGGGGATTTCTTGGAGAAATGTATTACTTGGTACTTGGAATCTTATGGGTTTTGCTCACAAGACAAACTGGAGGACAACCTTCGAAAACCCATTTGAAAACAAAGCCTCTTAACATTTAGTTATGTCAACATATGCTTTGCACTTGAAAATATTACAGAAGAAAAGAGAAGAACTAATGAGAAAGAAGGTGTAGGAAAAGACACACAAAATCCCAACACTTGAAAACATAGCGGTTTATAAGGGCATAGTAAGTAGATTGAGAAATAAATAGTTGGAATGTGCATCTTCGTAGCAATGTTCTGCATCTAATACATGGCCATGACAAGTTGTATTATTCGAGTTTTTGAGTGACAAGTTCAAATCTTACAGAGCAACATTTTATCATATTTTTTTATGAGTAGGAAGCATGCTTTTCTCAAATGTCAACAAACCACAGTTAAATATCAGTAATAGTGTTTACCCACCATTGAGATAATTAAAGTGATTGTGACTAATGAAATGACAACTATAAAGGTAATAGAAAACGAATGGTTTTGAAAGATAAAGAGATAAAACATGGTAATTTTGAACAACCAAATTTTGTAAAAAACTTTTCCTTATTACATGCCTTTAATATAAATAACAATATTTTTTTTTTCTCAAAAGTTAAAGTAATGAATATTGCCATGTCTTTTGTGAATCACTAAAACTCTAAAATGTAAAAGTGAAAGGACAACAATTACAATGTCACTAGCAAGTGTGCCTAACTTGGAAATTATCACCATAGGTCTTATTTTTCTATGTATTACCTTTATGACAGTGTCTTACTAAGAAAAACACAATGTAAGAATATATCACAATCTTGATGAACTATGCGGACATGTGATATAACATTAGGTTAGGGATTGATCGTTGTCAATTTCATGCCCTTTTCCATGGAATTGGGTATGTGCGTGAGAGAGGTGCATCTTCTATATATTTTTCGAAAATAGCTTAGCCAACTCAACTATGTTGCATAAAAAAAATATATGTAACAAAATGAATGAAAAAGAAAGATCTTAAGTGCGATAGCTTCCAAACAAAAAATATTTTTGAACATTAAAATAATTTTTTGAAAGTATGAGCAAGTGACATTTTGTTTGAAAGCAATTTTTTTTCACTAAATATTAAAATAATATTTGTTTGAACATTAAATTTTTTTTAAAGTATGAGCAAGCGACATCTTCTTGTTTGAAAGCAAAGTTTTCTCACGTGAATAAATAGAAAAATATTATATTTACTTGATGGAAAGATTTCAAAAATGATAATAGTAATAATGGTTATGAACATGTATTTCTTTCTAGGAGATTATATGTTCAAATCCAGAGGGGGGTAGGGTATGTATATCTCTGTATATTTTAGTAGTGAAATAAGTGTGCAGAGGGGGTCCCTTGTCCCACAAACAAAGGGGTCTCATACACCAATTTGGTGTTTGGCTTGATCATGACCTTAAAATTAGATTATTATTATTAGTAGTAGTAGTAATAGTAGTAGTATTCTTTATGGGTGATCCTTAATACAAAACAACTTCAAAGGTTCTTGACCTTATAGTTTTGACAAACAACCCAATGCATGATATTGATAATGTAAATTAAAACAAAATATAACCTAGGAGTCAAATCCCCTATAACTAGTCTCAATGTTAGATGGCTCCCTCAAGGGAATGAAGATGACGCATGACCTGGATACTTTAGACCAATAAAGGGGTCAAATTCCTTCAAACCTAGTAATAATTCTTTATGGGTGCCCCCTAATACAAAACATACTTCAATGGCTCTTGAACCTATAGTTTCAACAAACAACCCAACACATGATGTTGATAATGTAGACTCAAACATAATATAACCCATGAGTCAAACCCTTTGTAACTAATCTCAATGCTAGATGGCTTTCTTGAGGGAATGAATACGAGGTAGGACCTTGATACTGTTGGGATATTATATTCTTTGCAATGAAAGAATAGTCGTTCGACTATCTAGTGGAGGTGGATCGACTAGGTGATAAGTCAATCGACAAGTCAAGTCAAGTCAATGGTTACGTTGAGGTCGAAGTGATTGACTAGGAAGTTGAAGTCGAAGTGTTCGACGAGAAGTTGAAAGGTCAGCCAACAATAGGTCGAGTGGAAACCGACTGAAGTCGACTGGTAACCAACTGGTAGTCAATTGTAATAGAATCTCAAGATTCATGGGATTGCAACCAATCATCTACGTGGATCTGTAACTGTTTTTGGGCACCATGATTTAGGGTTTTTCACATGATGTAAAGCCTATAAATAAGACATGTTGTAACATTGTAAAAGTTAATCTTTGGTCTTCACGTTAATGTTGGTGGTCATGTAGATGCAAGCCGAATTTGCTACAGGGTTGTTCTTGTGTAAAGCAAGAGAGTATGACGGCGATTGTGTCTTAGGTGTAGACCAAGGTTAATCATATAACTATTTATTCAATGAATGAATAAAACAACAAAAAAGCAAAATATTCAAAAAATGTGAATTTTCCCTATTGAGTTTCCAGGATAAAATCTATATATACTATGTATTAGTCATTTATTTTTGCTTATATATATCTTCTCTTTACTAATTGATTCAATGTAAATGTTTATTTCCTTACAAATACTTCATACCAAAAAAAATAGTACAATTCCTTCAAACCTGTATAAATTAAAGCAATTAGCACTTTTAAGTCTCCAAATACCATGATAAATGGAATTTGGATTGAAAAGAGAAAAAAAAAAAATAGGAACAACATGCCAATGTAGATGTTCTCTCGATAAGATTGTTCATGCTTTCGTTGATGCAAATATTGCGAAAACGTTCATAAATTTTCCTGAAGAGTAGTTTATCTTTGAGATTTATCGATCCCTTAACATAATTCCAATAATATGTTAGCATTAACAAAACTTGAAAATTAAAAAATTGAAATATTTACATTTTATCAATCAACAAACCTTAAAATGAATTATGCTACTATAGTTTGAAAACTTAAATCTTAAAGGGAAATTTTAGAAACATCTTCGCAATATTTGCCTTTGAACAAGGGAATAAGAGATTTTCTTACAATATTTACACCTCAACAAAGGAGTTAAAAGTATGTTGCTCATTTGAAAACAGGTGGTTTATGATATGCAAAATTTATAAATAATCCTCTAAATATAAAAGAAAGATTAAAATTAATATTAAATTCAAAATAAATTAATTATTATATTTTTTATAATATAAAAATAATATGTATTTTTATTTATTAATAGTGATAATTATTATCATTATTTAATTTTAAGGTCACGGTTAAGTTAGACATCAAATTGGTGTATGAGACCTTCTTTGCTTAATGATTTGACTGTTAAAGTCTACGGAGGTATACATACCCTACTCCTTTTGGATTTGAATTTGTGATCTCTTAGGAGGAAACACATGCTCTTAACCATCAGGCCCACTCAAGATGTATATATGTGTGTGTGTGTGTGTGTGTGTGTGTGTGATGGTTAACGTCCATTGAGACCAAAATTGGTTTATCAAACCCTAAGAAAAGCAAGAGATTACTTGGATTTCTTTAAAATATTATTCGATGCTTGAAAAGCATTAAGAAAAGTGTTCCAAGATCACTAATGTTTTTATAACTTAGAAGGTTAGGAAGGTTGATAATGTGACAAATATTTGGAAATTGGGATCTAATTTGGGCATATGTAGGGTATTATAGGAGAAAGTGTTTTTCATCTTCAACCCTCTTGGTGTCACAAAGGTGATAGATTCTGTCTTCCCATGGTGTTTTGTGGATTTTCCAACGCCCAGTTTCATTATGCATCTCATGAGAATTAGTTCTTATTTTAACAATATTGATTCTCTTCTTTACGTAGTTAAAACAAAGAGATATTTTTTAACTTCAAGGTTAGGGTTAGCCATCTCCTTATAATATCTTAATTTTATTGTATCCTCTAATTATTTATCTCACCATATATTCTCCTTAAATTTAGCTTGTACAATATTTTGAATATCATTAATGTTCTACAAAATAACCTCTTATTTTATTCCCCAATGATTTAGCCAAGACTTGGCATCATTATACCATCCCCGCTTGAGCCAGTGGTGATTTTGGCTAGATTTGAAGCAATTTTGGGTAGACTCTTGGTATCCATGTTGTTTATCTTGTTCTTGTACAATAATTACCTAATCATGGTTGTTCTCTCAATGGGGCAAAGACTCACTTTGATGAGGAGGATAAGATAGGGTGTATTGGCCTCAATTTTGAGATTATAAGTTATAAAAATCTTTTGGATCTGCTCTATCTTTATCCAAGATTATAGAGAGATATTGCATCCCCAATATTCACATCCATACAAGATAACATGAGTGCAAAGAGTCTCAAAGAGGAGTTTTTTCTTATCCCATAGCCAAAGGTCTGCTAATTTACAATTTTTTTCAAGGCCATAATAAGCTTTCCACCCTCCATTTTGTTAAAATTCTTCTTAAGAAATTAAGTGTGTTCAATATTCTTTAACTTTGAACTATTAAAACAATTATTGCATGCATAAGGATCATTGAAAGAAAAACATCCACAATATACACAAGATTTATCTTGGGAAACCCTCTTGGGGGAGAAAACCTAACAAAGCTTCTTCAATATAGATTCTTCAACAAGTACAATGTCTCTTTCAAGAGAGATCTCATCAAACATAAGATAAACTAGAAAAACCTAACCAGAATAGAGTAGTGCACCACTATACTAAGATAGTCCTCCAATAGATAACCAAAACCCTTCACTAGAACACCCTTCCTCTATAGTTGTGTCACCCTCTCAGACTTGCACACGTTTATGTGTGAGAGAGCTTGTTGTGTGTGTTCTTCAAGTGCGGCACCTAGCCTCTTATAAATACAAGTTGTGCCCCCCATAAATTAGGTCAGGGCTGACCTGTCCACTTTATATTTCTAATTTACAATTGATTTGTCAAGGCGCAATATGGCTGACTTTTACAAAGGCACAATAGGGCCGACTTAAAAAATATAATATAATATTATTATTTAGGGTTTTGTCTTGGTCAAATACAATATGAATATAATAAGAATATCTTCTGAAGCTACTCAAACATCAACACTCCCTCTTAGAAAGGAAGGTATTCTGATCATCATGATTGCTTCTGCTCTTCTGTACACTTGACCATTGACTTGTTGAATTTCCACGAATCTATATTGAAGAAGTTTTGTAACCACATCGACATCCAGGGTCTCATCATCCATTCAGGATTTATGTCATCATCAGGCTTTCACTCGCCATCTCACACAAAATCTGGCATCTAGTTCCACAATGAACTAGTAACCTTTAGTTGGCACACCAGGCATTGACTGGTCCACAATGACCAGGCATCTAATCACGAGGATTAAGTAATGTAGTGTGCACACACTACCCATCTATCCTAAGGCTAGGAAACACCTTCAACCACATAGGTTGTCCCACCATCTTAAAATTCAGGTAACTAACTAGTCCTGGAGGCACAACATCTACTGACCTTGTGCGAGGTCATGTTGACTAGTGCCAAAGTCAGTAACTTGCGTACTACAATTTTTCACTAGAGTAGCAATTTGCGTACCATACTTTTTCACTGGAGTAGCAGTAACTCAGCGTACCAAAATTTTTCACTGGAGTAGCCCTCTACATACCACAATTTTTCATTGGAGTAGTCGTAACATGCCCGTGAATGACCACCTACTTCTTCTGCCACATGTTGAAGTTGTTGCCCTGGATTTCAACTATAACTCATCACTCCCTCTTACTAGGGACATCCTTCTAGACCACACCAAACTTGTCTCTGAAGTACACAAAATTCACTATCGACAGAGGCTTGGTCAATACATCAGTTATTTTCTCATTTGTAGCAACATATTGAAGCTTCACTGCTCCCTTATGTACCATATCTCTGATATAATGGTACCCAATCTCGATGTGCTTGGACTTGTCATGGAACATTGGTTTCTCTGTCAAATTTACACAACTTTGGTTGTCACACTAGATACAAGTCACCTCTAACTCAAGATCAAACAATCCTACAAGCAGCTTCCAAAGACACATTGCTTCGCTGCTAGATGAGAAAGTTGTTATATACTCTGCTTTAGCAGTACTGAGTGACACACTAGTCTGCTTCCTATTGAACCATGAAATCATGGTTGATCCCACACTGAAGCAACATCCATATGTACTCTTTTGGTCTGCAACACTACTGGCCCAATTTGAATCAATAAAGCCTTGTAGGATTATCTCACTATTTGAAGCATAGCTGAGTCCATAATCAATTGTACTCTTCAAGTACCTTATCAC
Organism: Picea sitchensis; assembly: GCA_010110895.2. Taxonomy (NCBI): domain Eukaryota; kingdom Viridiplantae; phylum Streptophyta; class Pinopsida; order Pinales; family Pinaceae; genus Picea; species Picea sitchensis. Next base: position 39,728 of record SNQJ01S0113647.1, read on the forward strand.
ATGTTTTGTTGCAACCAAGTGAACACTTCTCGGCTCAACCATATATTGAATCAATGTGTTCACCACAAAACATATATCTGGCCTTATGTTCGTTAAGTACATCAATGAACCAATCATCTGTCTATAAATGATGGCATCCATTATATCCGAAGATGTATCACTCAACAAATTCAGATTTGTCACCATCGATGTAGGCATGGCATTTCAATCCATCATTCTAAATCTCTTCAAAATTTCAACAACATATTTTCCTTGGTTAAGGAAAATCTCACTCGGTCTCTGACATACCTCTAGACCTAAGAAGTAATGCATCATACCTAGGTCTTTCATCTCAAACTCTGCAGCAAGCTTCCTCTTACTCTCAACAATGATCTTCTCATCTCCTGTTAGAAATAGGCCATCCGCATACAACAATAGTATTACTGGTACACCATCCACAACATTGAAGTTTAGGTTGGAATCTGATTTAATCTTGGTAAATCCCAAGCTCATCAGGAAGTTTTCAATTCTATCGTACCATGCTCTAAGTGCTTTCTTTAACCAATACAAGGCTTTCTTCAATATGCAGACATGTGTCTAACTATCATGTGTCTCAAAACCTCGTGGCTGCTCCACATACACTTATTCTTCTATTACACCATTTAAAAAAGTTGTCTTCACGTTCGTCTAGTATACCTTCCACTTGTTTACTGCATCTATTGCAAGTATAGCTCTAATTGAAGTGTATCTCGCCACAAGAGAAAATGTCTCCTCATAATATATTCTTTCTTTCTGGGAGAAACCACATGCTACAAACCTTGCCTTGTACTTCTCGATACTTCCATTTGTTGAATGTTTTGTTTTGTAAATTCACTTGGAACTTACAACTGTCTTCGCTTTCAATCTCAGAACCACATCCCAAACATCATTCTTTACAATGGACTGGTACTCTTCAACCATGGCATCCTTCCATTATTTCTTCTTTGCAGCCTCTTCATAATTGGTAGGATCAACATCAATGATGTCACTTAGCAATGCCACATAACTAGAGTAAGTTCATGGCCTCTTGCTTTCTCTAAAGGATCCATCCAGAGCATCATACTTCTCTAAATCCTGAATAATTTCCCGATCCCAAGCTAGTATTCTCTTCTTGGTATTCATCTCTCAAGATGAGTCTACAATTATCTGTGGTTCTTCCATATCATGATCTTCTAGTAAAACATCATCACCTACATATGTATATGTAACTCTGGGAGCTTCGGCCTCCTCATCATGAATCTCATCTGAATGATTTTGTCTTGATTTATTTAAAGTTGTATCCTCATCGAAGGTGGCATATCTTCTAGTCTCAATATGACGGTGACCAGTGATGTAAACTATGTATGCCTTCAATGTCTCATTGTATCCAAAAGATATACCCTTCTTGCCTGAAGGGTCCAACTTCAATCTCTTGTCCTTGGGGACATGCACATATACTGGACAACCAAATATCCTCAGGTGGCTGACCTGTGGATTTTCACCTGTAAACATCTCTTTTGGTGTCTTGTTCCTAAGTACTTTGTGGGGACTTCTTTTCTGCACATATACAACAATTTTGGTTGCTTCTGCCCGCATATGCATCGGTAGGTATTGATCATGAATCACAACCTTTATTGCTTCCATGATTGTACAGTTCTTTCTTTCTGCTACACCATTTTGTTGAGGATTATAGGGAGTAGAGATCTCCCTCTTAATCCCAACTTCCTTGAAGAATGCCTTGAATTCATCTGAAGTGAATTCTCCTCCATTATCTGATCTCAAAATCTTTATTTTCTTTTCAGACAGGTTTCCAACAAGTGCCTTGAAATCTTTGAACTTGTTGAATACTTCAATTTTAGCCTTCAAAAATTAAATCCAAGTTTTAAATGAGAAATCATCAATGAATGAAACATAATATACATACCTACTAAGTGAAGCGTCTGACATCGGTCCACACACATCTAAATCTATAATTTCCAAGGCTCCCTTGGATTTGTTATCACTGCTTGGAATTGGTTTCTTCATGTTCTTTCCTTGAGCGCATCCTTTGCATATGCCTTCATGTTCCACTTCGATTTTTGGAAAATCTCTCACCATCTTGCTCACGATCAGTAGGGCTTTGTAATGCATATGAGAAAATATTTTATGCCATATTTCACTTGGAGTAATTGTATTGTGTACTAGCGCTAAAACTGAGTGTCCCTTTAACTTGTATAATCCTCCTTCTTGGACATCAATCACTACAACATCATTAATAGATTTTCCTCTAGGCCACATGAGGACTTCACGATCAATGAAAGCAACTATGAATCCTTTCTCGTCTAAAGTTGAGATAGAAAGGATATTCTTCTTTAAACCAGGTACATACAACACATCCTTCATCTTCATAGGTTTTCTGAAGTATGACTTGTAGGATGCTTCTCATACTCCTTTAATGGGATACTAATAGTCATCACCCAACTTCACCTTGTGAGGTGAATCTTTCTAAACTATATCTAAGGGAGATTCCTTATAACCGTTCAAGTGGTTAGAAGCACCACTATCAATAAGCCATGTGTCACTTCCATTAGTGACTATACCTGTAAGAGCTGAGATTAAAACATATTCTTCACTTGAGTCTTCTTCTTTGGTGTAACACACCCAACCCCCAAATAACCTTTCTAGGGGTGGGGCATTGAATGTTCTCTTTTCCCAGTTCATTTTCAGTCCCCGACTTAAGCAAAACCCTCTTAAAGGGCTTCCCCGAAACTTACATCTCTTACAATTCTCTTGAACCAGCTAGTGGGGTCGTCCTCGTGACCTCGGGCTGAAAGGTGGGAGCTAAGAACCTATGTTAGAAAAGGTTTCGGCACTTCATAAGTTCCCATTCTTCGGAAGTTCCAAGGGTGTTGTCAAATTTCTTCGATATTTCCTATGTTGTACCTCACCCTGAATCTTTCGAACTTTGAAGATATCCAAACCACCTGGGTCCCAAATACGTCACCAACCACATATGTTAGGTGGGAAAAACTAGAAGTTGACACATGGAGAGGGTCAGAGAGTGACACATGTCCTCGATAGGGGGTGACATGTGTCATACTCTAACAAGCGTAATGGGTATGTGAATCCTCCAAAATTGGGTGACACGTGGAACGCGTAATGTGGTTCCACATCACCTCGGATGACATCATCGATCCACATCATATTAGATCGATAACTACTTAGCCCTTTGATCTAATGGTCAGTAGGATTCCATGTAGACCCTTAGATCTATGTCTCTCGTTACTTCACAACTTCATCTTCAGAGCTTACTAAACCCTCTCGACGCAAAGCCCCCAAAGAGCTAAGTCTCTAGACTACGGGATCTTGCGCCATGTGTCCTTTTTGACCAATGGTCGAGATACACTTTGGCACTCACGACTTCGGCGAGTTTATACTTTGTAAAATCTTGGTCAGTTTCCTCCAGAGTACGGAATCTCTGGACTACGAGATTGCTTGCCACATACCCCCTCATCCGACGGTCTAGGTTCAACAGTCAACACTTGATGGGGAACAGGTAGGGGCCACGTGTCACTCCACGATGCATCCCCGGTTAGTCGAGTAGTTCAAGTTGGGTCCCTTAGATCGACGGTCCATGCTACTTCGAAAGTTTGACATTCGGGAGTTCAGTGAGTGTGTCTTCCGTATTTCCCTCTGAACCACGTCGGATCTATTGCCATGTGTACCTAGCACCTACGGCTAGGATTTACTCTAGCTTTCCGACCTCTGGGGATAACTCACGAGTTTCTAAGTCATCGAATGCCCGAAGTCCCAGATAACTGTGGATCTGTGAACACATGTCCCTCTAGTTCAACAACCCATATTTACTCAGGGACTCTGACGTTCGGGTGTTTCGGTGCTAGACCTTTCCAAATATATCGAAGTATGAATTTGTCAAAGTGATTAACGCCTCCCCTCCTATTCCCAATCTAACGGTTGAGAGAGATCCATACGGGATTCCCATATCGACGGTCCTCGTCGATTCGCGACTTCGGCCTTTAGCTAATTTCAAGGATTGTGGAGTCACAAGTCCCAAAGCCGAAAGAGATAGCTCCTTTCGGACTAGTGCATGGTTCCTAGGCCCTGGTTACATGGGTCCTTTGGGAAAACTTATGGACTAAGTGTGAATCCATTTTCATACCAAAGGGGTTAAGGACATGGGCGTGATCCCTCAGTCAAATGGGTGAATAGTGTAAGGGAAAAACGCCCTTCTCCCACAGAATTCAGACTTAACATTTCCACTAAGAAAAACTCCACAGGGTTTGCAGGACTTAGACATTTCAGTCGATCCTACCCTAACTCTCATGCAGACTTGCATCCCATGACTCTCTAATAGTCAAACTGAGATAAGTATAAGTTCACATAGATATAACAATTTACAGGAATCAAAGAGCATTTCTAATAACTGTTCAAGTACTGAGATACTCAATCATAAACACAAACATTTCATCATCACATCCAATATAATGCACAAAGTGTGAAAATACTTATCAGAACTGGAAAATGTGAAGAAACTGTTGAAAGGGGTGCCCGTTTCCTCCCAACCATAGGCACAACCACTCCTACTGGATTTACCACTGGCCACCCCCGAGCTAGACCATGATTCTCTAAGAGAGATTCTTTCTCTTTACTCCACAATAGTCAGGGACAAAGGTTACTCTCCTTCTCCCACAGA
>SNQJ01S0113648.1:0-12886 GCA_010110895.2 Picea sitchensis
TCCAAGAACTATCCCTTTAGTCAGTCATATGTGACATTTCTCATGACTAAAAGACAAGTTAGCTTATTTACATCAATTAAGCACTTTATCCAAATTAAACAAAGCTTCATCAAACATGTTACTAGAAACTAGAAAATCATCCTTGTATACTTGTACACAATCATGAATCAAATCTGAAAATATACCAAGAACAACCCATTGAAATATAACAAGTGCATTATAAAGACCAAAGGGTAGTACTCGGTAAGCAAAGATTCCCCATGGGAAACTAAAAGTGGTCTTATGTTGGTCCTCATGGGAAATTTGGATTTGATTGTATCTCTAAACCCATCAAGGAAAGAGAAGTACTTCTTCCCTGTTAATGTATCTAGGACTTGATTGATAAATGGTAGAGGAAAATGGTCTTCTAAACTGGCTTTGTTCAATTCTCTGTAATCTACACAAACCCTTCATTTCCCATTTTTCTTTAGAACAATTACAAGGGGTGAAACCCATTGGCTATCAAAAATGGGATAGATAAAATTTATGTTTAACAACTTTTTCAACTTATCCTTTACTATTTCATGCAATGTAGGGATCATTTGACATTGGGGTTATAGAACAAGTCGGAAATTGTAACAACTTAACTAGTCTTTGTTCATGCCAACTTTATAGCCTAAGACTGATATTCAGTGTTTTCACCGAAATGATTTCTATTGGCATATTGGTTGTTTCAAATATAGTGTAAAGATAAGAAAGCACAAACTTGAATTATGATTTGATAGCAAAGAACAAACATCCTTATTTTAACATATGCATAACATGATTGGTAGGTGAATAAGGATCAACTAGGAGATCGCAAATGAGATCATCTTTAGTGTTATCTTTAAAAGAGAGGGATAAATCAATTGTAAGCAATTGTTGGACATCTTTATCATCATTGCCCCCATTTCCTACTCACATGGGAATTTATTGATCTGATCTAGGCTTGGTAGGAGGATATAAAGTGAGTTTCTTAGTGGAATTTCCATGGGAAATATTCATGTCTCTAGATATACAACCAATATAGGCATTAGCAATGGCTAACCATGGCTTTCCTAAAATTAAGGGGTGACCTCCAAGGTTATATTTTGGTTGTGGAACCATAAATTATTTCAGATTTTCCTAGGAATATATAGATATCACTACATCCTATAGGATACCTTCATTTTTTATAGTGGATCAGTCATCCAATTGAAGAACTAGAGAATTTTGTTGTAAGACGGTCAATTTAAGTTTCTCCATATTCTTCCTAGTCGTGACATTTATGGCAACACCTAAATCAATTAATGTATTTGAAATATAGATATTATTAATCATTAAACATCAACAATAGGACTACCAATATCTATATATTTGGTAGTAAAAATATTCCCAAGCATTAGAACTGCAAGTTGACTGATCACCTAGACAGTTGGAGGATCCTTCTTATTCCTACCAGGCTTCTTTAGACATAATTCTTGGGTTTCTTTCACATAAATGGGTATATATTTGATGGCTTGAAACAATGGGATATTCACACATGCATTATTTAACTCCCCAAGGAAGTCAAACTAAGGTTGAGCAAGGGGTTTATCAATACTTAACCTCTCCAGATAGGGACAAAGTTGTGCAACCCCATACTGTAGTTGTTATGAACTTTTATGGAAAATAATCTCTATAGTATTCATAAAATGATTGGCATATTGATTTTTGGTAGGTTCCTTTCCTAATTGGTCTAAAAATTATTGCTCTCCATATTCTAAGATAATCAGATAAGTTATATTATTAAGAATTCTCCTCGATCTTAAGTGTACACCTTGACAATCAACAGTGGAAATAGAGCAAGTGGGAAAATCAAACAACTCAATGGTCTAAATGGATTGAGTTGTTTTATTATTTGGGTTAGATGTGGATTGTGCAGGAAGTTGTGGTTTTTGTGGAGGATTGTCAGCAAGTAGTTGTAATTGTTGTTGTTGTTGAGGTAATTGAAACTATTGTTGGGGGAACTATGGAGATACTTGTTGTTCGGTTACAAAGGGAGAGCCTTGCCAACCATGTGGCCATTAATAGCTTTGGGTTGACTAAAGTGGTCATTATAGCTAAAACATGAAAGGATACCAAGACTGAGAAGGGTATTGTATTTGTTGTTTAATTCAAAAATTATTATAATATCGAGAAGGATCTTTAACCATACATGGTGATTGAGGTTTCCTAGGTTTATTTTGGGCAATAAAACAAATCTATTAAGTCTCTTCATTAGTTCCTTGATACATAGATTTTAATATGGGAAAAGAGAGGCAGTTTTTGGTGGCATGATTTTGCTCACAAATTCTACAAAATTCAACATTATTCAATGGACACTCCTTCAAGGGATGATTCTTCCCTTATTTGGAGAAAAATATGGATAATGCTCACTCGGTTTCTTCTTGCTTATGCTTAACTTGCTATGTATCCAGGATTTATACATTTCATATTTTGTGGATATGATGTATCAACATTTTATCTTGTTTATACATATGGTTTAGTTCTTGCTTATGATTCAAATGATTATGATTTATCTTCCATATTTATTGTCCATGCATGCTTGTACAAATTTTCTGGTTAATGCAAAAAATGAAAATCCAACCAATGAATCATCCAACATGTTTAAAATTCTAGAAACATGATCATAAGTAATAAACTTGAACTATCTAACTAGGTTTGTTGATGACCAATTCCACAACTCTGGAACAGACTGTTCCTGATGAATGCTCACAAGTGGGCACTAGGTAAAGGGTAATTCGCTCGCAATTGACTACTCGTTATGTGCCGATGTTTGTGCTTCTCCTTTGTGAGGTGCCTCGGATCAACGGGTGAGCTAGACTAGGCGCTCCTGAGTAGCCTCTATTGGAAAAGGTGTTACATTTATATGTTATTTATAGATGCAAAGCATGCCTTGACAATACAGGGGGTTCTATGTTAATTTCTCATGTTGCGCCATTTCAAGAAGTTGCACCCTCAAACACTTCTGAAAAAACGTAGGATTTCTCATGAGATAGAAATTATTCAGTTGTAACACCACTAACTATGAATCCAAATACACAACTGACCTACAGATGATGAGAGCAATTCCTTTAGATAGAATTTCAATGACTTCACTATACTCTACAACATTGTTGGTCGTACGACCAAGGAATGAACCCCCTAAACTCACTAGGGTGTCTTTGGGCAACAAGATCATCCATGCGATAGAAGCGAATCAACCAAATGATAAATTTATAAGATAAGATCAAGAACCAAGCATGATAAATTTATGAACCAAATCAACCAAATGCAAAACAAAAAAGGCTCTAAACTACAAAAATAAAAAATACAACATGTTACAAAGCATTGTGCAGCATTGTTTCTTACGCATAGTACTTCTTCAGGTAGATCCCATTGTGAGGCTCAGACAAAGGAATCCCTTCATAGTTTTTTCGTTGTTTGAGTTACTTGGGTGAGACAAAACAACCTTTTGTCTAGATAGGTTGAAGGTATACAACAAGTAATTGGTTAGAATTAGTCCATAAACATGAATACTAATACAAACGTGTAATAAAAGGAAAATAGATAGGTAGAAAGCATGGAAATTATATCACAATAAGAATGGAAGCAATGATGCTCATATACCAATGAAAAATATTTGTTGTTACACCATAGAGGATTAGTGAGTACAAGTGGACTCTCCCTTCCTCCTCGGGAGGTTGTTTTGTGTTCCTTGGAACTTCGCTTATCTCTCTCTTAGCAAAGAAGTGTGTAATAACTATTCAAGAGGAGATATCAATACACTAGCTATGGGTGTAAAAAATGATGGCTTGAGAATGTGGTTTACAAGGATCGTTCAAATAGGATAACCTTACATAAACTTCACTTGTTTGAATTTTTCTCCATGGCTTCTATTTATAGCCAATCTTCAAGCTCCATTAAATCTAGCTCCAATTGTGAATGGTGTGACTTGGGGTGTGATTCCCCATGCCTCGAAGAGACATGGAACCACTAAAGTACTATCTGTCAATGGGTATGGAACTTGAGGATGTCTAGTACTTCAATCTTGGGGTAACTTGATGGAATTTTTGGCATTAATTGCCCTGAATAAGGTTGAGATTTCACTTCGGGTTTATTTGTGCAACTTTTGAAGGAATAGTCATGAAGACCCATGAAGATAGCACAAAATACACATTATAAAGTCACACAAATGCATAAAAACCCCACCTATATAGTTTCGGTGCTTTGTTGAGGATGGTGTATTATTGCCATGGAATAAAATTTTGTTATGCTGTACTGATGACTCTTTCAGTGATCATTTGTATAGCTATGTGAGAAATGTTTAGGTGATAATAGTTGCCCCCTGATGTGTGAGGTTAGGAGAAAATGTGTTGTCAAAATACATCATCATTTTTGTTTCTTGTAAATTGATTCTTTGTAGAGAGAGAGATACCATGGAAATAAGAAAATCCCATGGAGGAAAAAGGATAACCCACTTGCAAAACACGATCATCCCTAGAAATGTTATTGGTTTATACAAACAAGGTGGGCATATCCCATGCTCATGCCATGATGAAAAGGAAATTTTACAAGATCAGAAAAAATACTAAGGACTCTTATATGAGAATAAGAAGTATAGGAGTACTAATGATGTTGTATCTAGATAATCAGTAAAGTAGAAATATGCATCACCCTTAGGTTTTCGGTGACAGTAAAGCACTTTTCTAAGGAGAACATTCCCTGGAACCTGAAATGAAAACATGTCCTAAGTTTTTGTACTTGATGGAATGGATGGATTTTGTCCTAAGTAGAGAGAAATGATGACTCTCTATGATGTCCCATCCAGGTTTAACCATTCATAGGGAAATAAAACAAATCTATTAAGTCTCTTCATTAGTTCCTTGATACATAGATTTTAATATGGGAAAAGAGAGGCAGTTTTTGGTGGCATGATTTTGCTCACAAATGTTATAGAATTCAACAGTATTCAATGGGAACTCCTTCAAGGGATGATTCTTCCCTTATTTGGATCAAAATATGGATAATGCTCACTCGGTTTCTTCTTGCTTATGCTTAACTTGCCATGTATCCCGGATTTATACATTTCATATTTTGTGGATATGATGTATCAACCTTTTATATTTTATACATATGGTTTAGTTCTTGCTTATGAGTTAAATGATTATGGTTTACCTTCCATATTTATTGTCCATGCATACTTGTACAAATTTTATTGTTAATGCAAAAAATGAAAATCCAACCAATGAATCATCCAACATGTTTAAACTTCTAGAAACATTATCATAAGTAATAAACTTGAACTATCTGACTAGGTTTGTTGATGAGCAATTTCGCAACTCTGGAACAGATTGTTCCTGATGAATGCTCACGAGTGGGCACCAGGTAAAGGGTAATTCACTCACAATTGACTAATCGTTATGTGCCGACGTTTGTGCTTCTCCTTTGTGAGGTGTCTGGGATCAGTGGGTGAGCTAGACTAGGCGCTCCTAAGTAGCCTCTATTGGAAAAGGTGTTGCATTTGTATGTTCTTTACAGATGCAGAGCATGCCTTGACAATACAGGGGGTTTTGTGCTAATTTCTCATGTTGCGCCATTTAAAGAAGTTGCACCCTCAAATACTTCTGAAAAAACATAGGATTTCTCATGAGATAGAAATTATTCAGTTGTAACACCACTAACTATGAATCCAAATACACAACTGACCTACGAATGATGAGAGCAATTCCTTTAGATAGAATTTCAATGACTTCACTATACTCTGCAACATTGTTGGTCATACGACCAAGGAATGAACCCCCTAAACTCACTAGGGTGTCTGTGGGCAACAATATCATCCATGCGATAGAAGTGATGTTCTAGGTGTTATTCCTAGAATTGTCTACAAAACCTACATAGACTGAGATAGATGTTAACATCTATGAATCAAGAACCAAGCATGATAAATTTATGAACCAAATCAACCAAATGCAAAACAAAAAAGGCTCTAAACTAAAAAAAAAAAATACAACATGTTACAAAGCATTGTGCAGCATTGTTTCTTACGCATAGTACTTCTTCAGGTAGATCCCATTGTGAGGCTCAGACAAAGGAATCCCTTCATAGTTTTTTGGTTGTTTGAGTTACTTGGGTGAGACAAAACAACCTTTTGTGTAGATAGGTTGAATGTATACAACAAGTAATTGGTTAGAATTAGTCCATAAACATGAATACTAACACAAATGTGTAATAAAAGGGAAATAGATAGGTAGAAATCATGGAAATTATATCACAATAAGAATGGAAGCAATGATGATCATATACCAATGAAAAATATTTGTTGTTACACCATAGAGGATTAGTGAGTACAAGTGGACTCTCCCTTCCTCCTTGGGAGGTTGTTTTTTGTTACTTGGAACTTCTCTTGTCTCTCTCTTAGCAAAGAAGTGTGTAATAACTATTCAAGAGGAGAGATAAATACACTAGCTATGGGTGTAAAAAATGATGGCTTGAGAATGTTGTTTTCAAGGATCATTCAAACAGGATAACCTTACATAAACTTCACTTGTTTGAATGTTGCTCCATAGCTTCTATTTATAGCCAATCTTCAAGCTCCATTAAATCTAGCTCCAATTGTGAATGGTGTGACTTGGGGTGTGATTCCCCATGCCTTGAAGAGACATGGAACCACTAAAGTACTAGTTGTCAATGGGTATGGAACTCGAGGATGTCTAGTACTTCAATCTTGGGGTACCTTGATGGAATTTTTGGCATTAATTTCCCTGACTAAGGTTGATATTTCACTTCGGGTTTATTTGTTCAACGTTTGAAGGAATAGCCATGAAGACCCATGAAGATAGCACAAAATACACACTATAAAGTCACACAAATGCATAAAAACCCCACTTATATAGTTTTGGTGCTTTGTTGAGGATGGTGTATTATTGCCATGGAATAAAATTTTGTTATGTTGTACTGATGACTCTTCCAGTGATCACTTGTATAGCTATGTGAGAAATNTAAAGTCACACAAATGCATAAAAACCCCACTTATATAGTTTTGGTGCTTTGTTGAGGATGGTGTATTATTGCCATGGAATAAAATTTTGTTATGTTGTACTGATGACTCTTCCAGTGATCACTTGTATAGCTATGTGAGAAATGTTTAGGTGATAATAGTTGTCCCCTTATGTGTGAGGTTAGGAGAAAATGTGTAGTCAAAATACATCATCATTTTTGTTTCTTGTAAATTGATTCTTTGGAGAGAGAGACCGCAGAAACAAGAAAATCTCATGGAGGAAAAAGGATAACCCACCTGCAAAACACGATCATCCCTAGAAATGTTATTGGTTTATACAAACAAGGTGGGCATATCCCATTCTCATGCCATGATGAAAAGGAAATTTTACAAGATCGGAAAAAATACTAAGGACTCTTATATGAGCATAAGAAGTATAGGAGTACTAATGATGTTGTAGCGATATAATCAGTAAAGTATAAATATGCATCACCCTCAGGTTGTCGGTGACAGTAAAGCACTTTTCTAAGGAGAACATTCCCTAGAACCTGAAATGAAAACATGTCCTAAGTTTTTGTACTTGATGACATGGATGGTTTTTGTCCTAAGTAGAGAGAAATTATGACTCTCTATGATGTCCCATCCAGGTTTTACCATTCATAGCGTAATGGGAACTGAGATATTGTAACATTCCTATAAAAGTGGGAGTTAATGTCGACAGTAATGAAGACATGATGACAAAGGACAAGAGGCCCCTTGAAGTTAACTGAAGATGTACCAAAGACCAATTTGCAATGGAGGTGGATTTTTTATAAGTATGTATGAGGTAAGTGAGAATGAGACTTGATACTTCCCTTGGTTGGATCATTATTGACGATTGGTAACGGTGGAAGTCAAATAACCAATTGGATGAAAAGGGATCTAAGGTTAGGGGGAAAACCAGATATGGTGAATGTTTGTCAAATTAGGAAAGAGGATATAGTGAATGCAGATGATTAGGTAGTTGAGGGTAGTGACTCTAGGGATCATAGTGAAGGACATTGGGATACATGAGGTACTACAAATAATAAGAATTATGCATACATAGGTGAATCAATGTGAATACTCTGACCAAGGGTGACTAGGAGTGCCATCGGGTGAAATGAAGCCATCGGGTGCGATGGAATGGGTGTAATTACTTCCCATAAAATATGTTTATTGAAAAATTAATAATGAATGAACAAATAATTAGGTTGAATGTGCAAACACGGAGACAGGTGCCTCAGCGATCAAATGGTTCAAACTTGGGAGGCAAGAGTAGTGAGAGAAAATGTAGGAAAGGGGCCTCTGGGTTGGGTCTCTATAGAGGTGGGTGAATGATGAGTTGGAATGAAAATGGTCTATTGATATTGGGGGAGATGATGAGACAATGAAAATGAAGAAATACATTCAATAGAACCAACCATTAAACATGTGAATAGACGGGAGTCTGGGAGTATGATCCAGTAAGATGATGAAAATAAGTATGAGATTCATTCTCTGAGATGCAAACTATTCAGACTCATTTCCTATGGTAAGAAACAACATGGGTGTCTATTTTCAAGGGGATTTATAAACCAAGACAACCCATGGGGGTGAAAGACTATTGGGTAGTAGTAATTGAATGCATGTGGAACTGGGTGAAGTTGTTTTGTAATCGGGAAAGGAAATTTTAGAGGAATATGTGGGGGGGGAGGGTATTGGTGGATGTAATGAGCTTATAGGGAGTGATTAACATGTTAGTTTGAAGAAGTATATACTTGAATGGGTGGGATAAATGGCCCTGCCATGTTTATGAAAGAGACAAAGAGAGCTTCCTAACAAGTACCTACACACATGAAACTGAATACCCAAAGTGAAAGTACTTAATATAAAGGAATATGATAAGGTAACTAGAATCAAATAAAAGAGTGACAGTGAGCTAGCATACATATTGAGTGGGTGGGGGGATGAGGGGTTCCAAGAAAAATTATTAGGAAACTGAATGGATCATAACATTGTGAAGGGGATAAGATGACGATCCCAATGATGCAAAGGGTTTTGAAAATGGAGTTTTTGAGCTCCTGTACTGACTCAAGGAACATGGTGATAGGGCCATATAAAAAAGAAGTGGGGCCCATAATTCCACCTCCTTTGGACTTTTTTTGACGTGGACTTAATATTATGGAGCCCATGACGTTCTAGAGTCAATTGTATGCACCTCGACTAGTTGATTTTGGTTGCGAGAGAGCCAGGTAAGGGGTCCTAACCCAAAATATTTGTTTACGCATTCAATTCCTAGTGTAGGTGTGTATTAGAGGACCATATGGCCCCTTTTTGGAGGTGTTTTTATGGTCCACTCAAGTGATCAAAAGATGATTGTGCATCTTTGTGTGACTGTATTATGGTCATCCACTCAGGATTGCACAATAATAAAATGCGTAGTCACATTGGTCACTTTGTGACTATTATCTTATCAGTCATGTAGTTAGCACGTCTATTTAGATACCAGTCACATAAATAGCATGATTTCTCAAATAATCATTGCATGAAAAAAAAATTCACCATTGTTTGTAGTATGTTCATGCAAAGTGTGTAACTAGATGGAAAACATTGGTGTGATGGATGAAAAATTGTAATGAGACTCACACCCTTGCATATTTTTTGCAGACACTAAGACTAGGAATACTTGTCACGTTGAGTTGGTGGTGGGAGTGGAACTATGATGTTATCCAAACAGAGGTCCAATCAAACCCCACTGTTCGACTTGAGTTGGTCAACTATGGCCTTCTTAAGTACTTTAATTGCACATTGTTGTGCTCCTCGGAGGAGCTTTTGGGCTTCCTGATCAAAATGTGGAGGCCCAACCATCGATATTTAAAGGTATGAGGGAAGATGGTGGAGTTGTCAATTGAGGTAGACTTGTATTCTCTGACATGTCTATCCATTTAAGGTGAGCCCACAGATGGAAGGCAGAAAAATCATCCATAATCTATCTTAGTGGTATTGTGTCAAAGAGGAGGCTGTGAGTGGGGGTTAAATCCATATTTCTCATATCCGAGATTTGTCCACTTAAGTAGTGGAAGTTATGGTGGTGTGGATATACGGATCCCTAGGTACACAATGGATCATGGGTTCCCAGACGACTATTGTGGAGAGGATGATCCAGGGCCTTCATTATGCCTAGGCCTTCCTAATGAGGGAGGTCATGTTTACCCTGCTAACGTGATGTTGTCAGTGTTAGGAGGGGGAATTTTTATTTGGCTTCATCCTATATTGTTTCTTCTTCGAGTGGGTGGTTATCCTATATTTGCATATTGACTTGGATGTGGCCAAACCGATCGAGCCTCGGATGAGGTGATCAGGAGACCTTCTCATCCATGAGGGTGGAGGTTTAATAGGGAGGTATTTATCTCCTTGATATCAACGTTGGTGGCTACATATCCCCCAAATCATTCTGGAGTATCCATACATGGGTATGGACTAACGGTATGATCCATACATGGTACTACCCCCAAGTGAGGCCTGGGACTGAAGAGGTGAGTACTTTATGTTTTTTTACTACATTGTTGTCTTGTGTGAATCATTTGTCTCATGGGTTTTACTATCTAACACATTACTAATGGGAAACTATTTTTGTGATTGCAAATGTGGGAACATGAGGAAAGGAGGTCCCTATTATGAGGGATATCCATGTGCGAGCAAGGAGTTCAACAATAGTAGGTGAAGGAAATCCCAAGAGAGTAGGGAATTGGTGGGGCCACCACAATGCTAAGGCATGAACATCCCACGAGTGATGGCAAGTGGACCCTAAGATAGATGAAATAGTAGAATGAAAGGTAGGGCTCCAAGTGTATTTGGCGAACCTATGAAAATGGTTTAATTGTGTTCTATGGGGAGTATTGGAGGTTGATTGGATGGACCTTGGTGAGGAGGTCATGGAAACCTATATGGGCCTTCCTCCTTAGTAGTACCCATTGATGAGATGGGTAGCAGCGGCAGATGTTTCCACCACCAGGAAGAAAAGGTTTCCAATTGGAGGAGTTGGAGTTTTCAAAGGAACCAAGGATGTCGGTGGAGCACTACAACTTCCACCACCTTATTGGCTCATGTATGTTTGTGTACAGGCATGGCTTGCAATTTTTGTATGTTTCATATGTATATGGGTGAGGCCCACATTTTTATATGACCCATCTATAAGGGAGATTCCCTCATTTTATATATGATACCTATGATATGATGCTGCAACCAATGAGGGACAACTAGATATAGCCATGTACTCCATTTTTAAACTTATATATATATATATATATATATATAGACACAGACACACACACACAAACTTTTTGATGACGCTCCATGGTGTATTGATGATATGTATTGATTGATTTATGCTACATGTTTCTTATGTGATGATGATAAAAACATGTATATGCTAATAAAAGATAAATCATGATAAACAATGTTTGTTAATGCGAGAGATTCCAATCTAAAATTTCATTCACGATATTGTCTACCAAATGATTTTCACTTATGGGAATATGTGTGAATGTGATGGATTCACATTTCCTTGATATAATTTTGACTTACGGGTACTTTCTAAATAGGATAGGATCACAGACGTGGTAAAAACTATTCAAATGTGAGATAATAAGCTAAGAATCCAAGATTATACTGAAGTAGAAATGTGAAGTTGAGCAGCATTAGCCAATAGGCTAATCACAACATCATACTCTGCTTGGTTAATCATAGCAGTGTGTGCAAAGGTGAATAAATTGACCAAGTTGTAGAAGTGAGATATTGATTCCATCAACTATCACCATTGGAAAAACCGTTGTGGTAGGTCGGTGAATGATTCATCTGGTAAAGAAAAAAAGGACAAGATATCATAAGAGTCAAGGAGATTTGATTTCTATGTAAAAAAGGACCAAAAATGTTATGAACAATTTTACAAACTAGAATATACACATGAACGTGGTTCGGAGTAGGGGAGTTATTCAAGGACGGAATCTCTTCAAATATAATCTATTGATAGGGTCTTTAAGGAGACATCCTTCAAGGTAAGCAAGAATGTATGCTCCCCGTGTAAGACAATTTTTGAAAATGAAAGGGCCTTGTTGGCCCTTGACCAAGTTTTGGGAGATCCTTGGTCAAGTTTGACCTAGTTTGGGACTTCGACAGCCTGTCGAAGACGAAGCAGAGATCATGGGATCTCGGCCCCTTTTTGGGTCCTTTTTGGGAATTGGGATTATGTAATGGGTATGGGATGTTGGCCCATGGGTTTACCCATGTTTAGGCCTATTTTGTAATGTATAAATAGATTTTCTAGGCTATGTAATAAGGGAGGGATCTAAGGGAGATACATATCTATGTGATATTGAGCTAAGTGATAAATAAGGATTGTAAGAGCTATGTGCATGTTGTGTGATACTTGCAGGGCTATGTGCAAGTAATTGTAAGAAGGCTTGGTGTTGTACCCTAGCTCAAAGAAGGAGGATCTGGCGGAGTGCGTGCAGATCTCCTGTCTTCTGCAGAGTAGGATTTTGATGCTATGTGCATGTAAGAAGCTTGACAGAGATAATAAAGAAGAAGAGTTGGTGGACGTAGCCCCAGGGTGGGGGTGAACCACGTAAATACTGTGTTATTCTACTTTGTGCGATGTCTTGATGTGTTTATGTCCTTACTTTCTAAGTGTTTTGATATAGATAGATAGATTTGTTTATTCTTTGTGCTAATGATGTATATGGATGTAGATCTAACCTATGTGAATATGCTTAGTGCTTGAATCTGCTAGATTTAATCTACCTCTTTATGATAAGTGCCAGATACATCAGATATGATTAAATGATGTGATGCTCAGTTTTATCCGTG